>PVJN01001843.1:0-129950 GCA_004026805.1 Lasiurus borealis
CTCCCTTCCTCTCTGTAAAAAATCAATAAAATATATTAAAAAATATATATATATATATAGTAAAAACAGAAAGAAAAGTGTGGCTGGGTTGGTGAAGAGCTGACTTTGGGGGGCAGGGTGAGTGACGAATTCAAGCAAACCCACATGCCACAGAGGAGGCGTGTGAACAGGGGTGGGCCGGATATGGAGAGCCCTAAATGTCAGACACCCGAAACACATACAGATCACCTTGAATGGAAACTGTCATTGGAGGGAAAATGATGTGTGCAAGGTAAACACATGTGCAGTCCTCTCTTGAGAAAAACATGACACAATTAGCGAGGGCCGACAGTTCCCGTCTTAAGGAAGAGAAAGAGAGGTGAGTTCGCTGCTGGAGGCTCTGTCTCTGAGATCTTTGTGGGTGATTGACCAGAAGGGCGTCTTGACTGCCGCTGGCTTCCCTGCCCCCAGGCACGCTGAGCCTGGGAGAGGCCGGAAGCCACACTCCATCCCCGTCCACTCCCTGGAGGCCAAGGACTAGGCCCACTGCTCCCGGAGGGGACTGCCGGCCGGGGCGGAGGGGACTGCCGGCCGGGGCGGAGGGGTCAGGGACCCTGGGCCCCGAGGCCTGGGGCGCTTCCTGTCCAGCCAGCAGTGTGAGCGGGAGCCCCGGGCTGACCTCCAGTGGCTGGGCTCTCTGTGTCCCGGCACCGAGTCAGACGAGGCCCGATTGCCAGGGGGTCCTGGTCTCCCCGAGCTGCTTTGTTTTATCTCATTATTTTATTTACTTTTATTTTTTTATATATTTTATTGATTTTTCACAGAGAGGAAGGGAGACAGACAAGGAGTTAGAAACATGGATGAGAGAGAAACACCGATCAGCTGCCTCCTGCACGCTCCCACTGGGGATGTGCCCGAAACCAAGGCACGTGCTCCCCGACCGGAATCGAACCTGGGACCCCTCAGTCCGCAGGCCGACGCTCCAAACACTGAGCCACACCGGTTTCAACAATTTATTTATTGATTGATTTCAGAGAGGGAGGGAGAGGGAGAGAGAAAAACATTCATGATGAGAGACAATCATGGACTGGCTGCCTCCTGCACGCCCCCTACTGGGGATGCAGCCCTCAACCAGGGCCTGTGCCCTGAACAGGACTGGAACCCTGACCTCCAGGTTCATAGCTCGAGGCTCAACCCCTGAGCCATGCCGGCTGGCAGGGCTCATAGAGCTGGTTTCCCTGAGCCCCGTCCAGTGTGTGGAGAGCCCCTGGGTGTGTTGAGGGCCCCCCTCTCCAATTCCTCCCCCCCCCCATGTGTGTGTGCGGGGCCCCAGACGTTTGGGCCACCCCACAGCCCCCATGGATGCACTGAGGCCCTTACTGATTCTCAACCCGAACCCCCACACACCTGGGGTTACCTGGTGGGAAGTGTGTGTCCGCAGCCCCAGCCCGGCCTCAGAGCGGAAGCTCCTCTCGTGGCCACCTGAGTTCTGGGAGAGGCCTTCCTTCCAGAAGAGTCTGGAGCTGGCCGATGGGTGCCGCAGCCCCTCCCCGTCCTGGAGCGGGAAGCGGGGGAGAGGATGGATTCCGGGCTGATCTGTCAGGGCTGTGAAGGAGTGATGGATGGTTTGCATTCCTGTCTCTGCTGAGGAGCAGGGGGTGTGGCCGGGCGTGGGGTGAGGATTGTTGGCTCTTTAATCATTAACACAGCCCAGCCTGGCCGGGCTCTGAGCACCTCCATTTCTTTTTTTTTTTTTTAATCTTTTTTTTTTATTAATTTTTTATACATATCTCCCCATTGCCCCCCTTCCCTCCCAGGCATAACTCAACCCCCCAGTGTCTGTGTTCATTGGTTATGCTTATATGCATGCATACAAGTCCTTTGATTGATCTCTTATCTACCCCACCTCTCCCTAATCTTCCTGCTGTAATTTCACAGTCTGTTTGAAGCCTTACTGCCTCTGTATCTATCCTTTTGTTCATCAGTTTATAATGTTCTTTATTACCCACAAATGAGTGAGATCATGTGATGCTTCTCCTTCATTGACTGGCTTATCTCACTAATCATAAGGCTCTCCAGTTCCAACCAGGTTGCTGCAAATGGTAAGAATTCCTTCTTTTTAATGGCAGCATAGAATTTCATTGTGTAGATGGACCACAGTTTCTGATCCACTCATCTGCTGACAGGCACCTAGGCTGTTTCCAAATTGTGGCTATTGTGAATTGTGCTGCTATGAACAATCCTTTCTGATTGGTGTTTGTGATTTCTTAGGATTAATTCCTAAGAGTGGGATTACAGGGTCAAATGGGAGATCCATTTTTAGTTTGTTGAGGAAACTCCACACTGTTCTCCACAGTGGCCGCACCAGTCTGCATTCCCACCAGCAGTGCACAAGGGTTCCTTTTCTATGTGGAGCCACTGAGGCCCGCATACGGGAGGGGGCGTGTCCAGGGGCCAGGGCTGTAAGGACCCCCCTGGTGCAGGCAGCCCCCCCAGGGACGGGGGGCCGGAGGTCCTGATTCTGTGCGGTATCTCGTCGAGGTCTGGAGGGCAGGCCTGAGGCTGATGGAATGGCCGGACTGAGCTGGCTTAGTCACTTGCTCACCTCTTGGGGTTCACCTGCTTCTCCTTCGGGGCGAAGGGCCGGAATCTCCGAGGGGAAGGTGTTAGGTCATTTCCTCCTCCTGCACACTTTTGAGGTTTCACAAGCCAGCGGGCACGGTTGCGTATGGCCGGTTGCACCACAGTGCGTTGCTCTCCTTGCGTGACCGTGGGTTTCCCCGTGGGTGGCGAGGGACGTGGCCTTGTTTCGGAATGCTGGGGTTCACCCTAAAGGCCACCCCCCTGCCCACGGCACAGGGGACTTGAAGATAAAGGTGTGTGTGTGTGTGTGTGTGTGTGTGTGTGTGTGTGTGTGTGTGTTTAAAAGTATTTTTAAATATTTTTTATTTTTAGTGATTTCAGAGAGGAAGAGAGAGGGAGGGAGAGAAACATCTATGGTGAGAAAGAATCATAGATCCACTGCCTCCTGCACACCCTTCCCTGGGGATGAGCCTGAAACCCAGGCATGTGCCCTTGACCAGCATCGAACCCGGGATCCTTCAGTCTGCAGGCCGGCGCTCTATCCACTGAGCCACACCAGCTAGGGCAGTGATGGTGTGTTTTGAAAGAACCTGGAAGAACTGTGTCTTGTATTTCCAGTAATTTTTTTATTTTTCTGAAGGAAATAATGATCACCCCCATGTCTGTACATTACCACGGGGTAGCCCTGTCGTGTCGGGCAGCCTGAGGCAGAGCACCCGCTGTGGCCATAGGCACTTCTGTGGAGGGCAGGGAGCCGGCCTGCCTTTGGGTGTGGCGCTCAGGGGACCGGTCTTCCACTCCAGTTGACAAACGTGTGGGCAAACATTGACTCGAGCTGATGGCCGGAGGCCGAGTTCAGTCTGAGCGCGCCAGCTGCCTCGTCCCCGCTGTCATCCGCTCACGGGGTCGCGTGTTGTGGCTTCGCTGTGCCAGGTGTTGCTGTCAGGCGCCGGAGCGAGTGCGGTGGTGGCCAGATGGACTGGATCCTCCTTCCACAGGGAGTCCCTGGCCGGGCAGTGGTCTGGGTGACCGGGTCAGGTGCCCTGGGCCCGGCTGTGCATCGGCGGGAGGGGAGTTAACAAGTTACCAGCGCCCAGCCGTGGTGGCTTCGAGGCTGAGCACCGAACTGTGAACCAGGAGGTCAGGGTTGGATTCCCAGCCAGGGCACAGGCCCAGGTTGTGGGCTCCGTCCCCAGTAGGGGGCGTGTAGGAGGCAGCGGATCCATGATTCTCTCCCATCACTGATGTCTCTGTCTCTCTCTCCCTTTTCCTTCCTCTCTGAAATCAATAATAAAAGTATATACATACATATGTATATATATATGTACTTGTATATATGTGCCCTGACTGGGGATTGAACCCACAACCTTGGCGCATGGGGGCGATGCTCTAACCAATGGAGCTGCCCGGCCAGGGCCTGCTTTTCAGAATCTGAGCCCATATCATTGTCACCAGGTCCAGTGCTTGCTGTCCATCCTCTTCATTTTTTTTTGTCTTTTATTAGAAACACTTGTCAATTATGTTCATCGTAAATTAATCCTATTCTTTTATAGACACTGAGTGGCCAGATTATGATGATCTCTGAATGCATAATTGGCCACTCAGAGTGTGTATGTATGGATATATATATATATATATATATATAATATATATGTATTAGTATAATATATATATATTATACACACACATTAGAGTAGAGGCCTGGTGCATGAATTCAGGCATGGGTGGGGTACCATTAGCCTGGCCAGAGGGAGGGGACGAGGGTGGTTGGCTGGCCTGCCTGCTGGTCAAACTCTTGGTTGAGGGGACAATTTGCTTATTAGCCTTTTAGTACATAGGATATACACTGAGTGTCCAGGTTACTATGCGTTTGGAGATCATCATCCTCTGGCGAGTGTATAATTGATGGGTGGTTGTTTAGGAGGAACTTAATGTTTGGGACAGCCAGTTTTCACTAGGCAGCTAATAAAGAGGAGTATTCGTGAGAATACTCATCTGTAGGCTGATCAGGAAAATTAAAAAGAAAGGATTCAGCCTGTTTGTGTGGCCGTGACCATGTTCTGGTCCAGCCGGCAACAGAGGTGACAGGGCATAAAACAGAAAAGCAAACAAAAAGCCCCAAGCCAAACCGGAAACAAACAAAAATAATTCTTGTGTAATCCTTCTTCTTCTTTTGGTGGTGGTGGGGGAACTATTTTTAGCATTACGAAAGGTGTGGGATTGAGTGCTCGGACTTAGGTAATAGATGGGAAAGGAACTCCATTACCTGAATGACAATAGCCAACAACATTGTTATACTAGAGGCCCGGTGCACGGAATTTGTGTGTGGGTAGGGTCCCTAGGCCTGGCGGGTGATCAGAGCCGATGGGGCCTTCTGGCTGCTGGTTGGGGCCTTCCTTTGTTCCTCCCCGCCCCTGTGGTCAGTGCACGTCATAGCAAGCAATAGAACGCTCAGTCTCCTGGTCGAAGTCCTGCAGGGACACTTTGCATATTAGCCTTTTATAAACACTGAGTGGCCAGATGATGATGATCTCTGAATGCATAATAATATGGCCACTCAGTGTCTATCCTATCTAATAAAAGGCTAATATGCAAATTGTCCCCTTGACCAGGAGTTCGACCAGCAGGCAGGCCGGCCAACCACCCATGTCCACACCTGCTGGCCAGACCCCACCTATGCACGAGTTCATACACACACACGCATACACACACATGTACACACATCGAGTGGCTAGATTATTATGCGTTCAGAGAACATAGAAGTGTGCCCGATGTAAAATATTTTTTATCTACAAAATTCACCCTGGCCAGTTTGGCTCAGTGGATCGAGCATCAGACTGCAGACTGAAGGGTCCCGGGTTTGATTCTGGTCAAGGGCTCATACCTCGGTTGCAGGCCTGATCCTGGGCTTCTGTGGGAGGCAACCAGTTGATGGGTCTCTCTCACATCGAAGTTTCTCTCTCCCTCACTCTCTCCCTCCCTTCCACTCTCTTTAAAAAATGAGTGGAAAATGCCCTCGGGTGAAGATTAAAACAATGAAATTAGCTTTGCAGTCTGGAAATGACTTTGGGGTCAGCTCTTCAACCTCCCGCCGCCCCCCCTGGAACCAGCTGGAGGCCAGAGGTGCCGAAGGCCCGCTCACCCTCCCACGTGGTCGGTCAGCTGGTGACACAGTAAAACATGTGTCTGCAAGTCCTGGCCCACCGGGACATGTTTTTCTGGAATCTTCCTGGCTGTTGCTGGAACATGGAAGTCTCTGCCTCTCTGGAGCCTTTACCTCCCCTCTGCGGCCTCCTCGCGGCCTGTCCTTCCTTACCTCCCCTGCCGGGTTTGCTCGCACTTTCTCCCACATAGTTTAAGCGTGTTTGAACTTTGCAGGAGGCCTCAGTGGCCGTGGCCTTCGGCGTGCGGCCTGTCCAAACAGGTGGCTTCCTGTGCCATGGCCTTCCTCCCCTCGAGCCTCCGGCGCTGGCTGCGCGGCTCTGGGGCTGAGCCAAGAGTCAGAGGCGTCCCTGTGCTAATATTGAACCAGGAGACAGGCCACAGTCCGGCCAGTCCACCATGAATCCTTCTTTGTTTTTGTGACAATTCAACCACACACCTGTATTGTTTGCTTTCCCCAGCTGCCCAGTGACTCCTCTGCGCAGTGTCATAAGCGAGATGGCCCTTCCTTTCTCTGAATCTTCGGGCACAAAGGCTGTTTTTTATTTTATTTTATTGTAATTATCATTTAAAGTATTACATGAGTCTCCTTCTCTCCCCTCCCCCCTGCCATTCTCACCACCCTCCCCCGCCCCCTCTGATGAATTGTTTTTAAATACCATGATTTATGTGACATAAAAAAATAGTGTGAGCACACAGGTGTGGCCCGGATTGGCGTTCAGTTACTTATTAACTGTTTCCTCCCCAGCTGGCAGCCTGGGTCCGTGTCCAGCTTTATCCCCATGAGCTCAGGACCCTCCATCACTGAGTCGTTCAGGAACCTGCTGGGTAAACCCGTCCCCATTGTAGAGAAAGGGACACTGAGGCTCAGAGAGGCGGGGTCACTCTACAGGGGTCACTGTTTCATTCCAAGCCACGGGACCTCTCCTTTGAACCACCCCGCCCTGTCCGGTTCCCAGTGCAGCTGTTTAGAGCTCAGACTGCACCCAGGTCCCCAAGACCCATTCCAACCGAAGTTCCAGGAAAGCCTCTGAGTCCTGGGTTCCGGCCGCCGCTCGCTCTGTGCGGCCCAGGGTTGAAACCCTTCGTTTTGGCCTTAACGAACCAGAAGGGGTCCTGCTTGCCCATCTTTTTTTTTTTTTTTAAATATATATTTTACTGATTTTTTACAGAGAGGAAGGGAGAGGGACAGAGAGTTAGAAACATTGATGAGAGAGAGATATCAATCAGCTGCCTCCTGCACACCTCCTACTGGGGATGTGCCCGCACCCAACGCACATACCCTTGACAGGAATCGAACCCGGGACCCTTCAGTCCGCAGGCGGACGCTCTGTCCACTGAGCAACACGGGTTTCGGCGTGCTTGCCCATTGTAACGGAACCTGCTGATGCTTCCTGTTTAAAAACATTGCTGGGCGGTGTTTCAGCTCAGCGGGGAGGTTTGTTCAGAGAGTTCTCGGGGGAGTCTGGTCTGCATGGCGAAGAGACGGGAGAAACCGGGGGAAGGTCATTTGGGAATTACCTCCGGAAGCCCAGAGCCCGCACTCATGCCGAGAGCACCACGCTTCCCACTGAGCATCCCGATCCTTGGCAGTGAGGCCTCTTCAGGCAGCTGCCCAATGGATGGAGCTGAGCTGCCTCCAGAAACCTGGTTTGGTCCAGCAATGTCTCTGGGGGAATTTTCTTTCCTGTGGAGGAACACATACTCTGACGGAAAATGCCACCGCCCGCGTTACCTTGATTTTTACGGCCGTGTCTTACACAAACACACGGCGTCAGCATTAAAGGGAGCAGAAATAAAACATTTAGGAAAGAATCCAATATTCTCGGCCTTGGAAAAAATGACCATGAAACGTGTTTCCAGCCCTGCCAGCGTGGCTCCATGGTTGAGCACCTTCAACCTAGGAACCAGGAGGTCACGGTTCGATTCCCGGTCAGGGCACAGGCCCGGGTGGCAGGCTCCATCTCCAGGGTGGGGCGTGCAGGAGGTGGCCAGTCAGTGATTCTGACTCATCATTGATGTTTCTCTTTCTCTCTCTTTCCCTCTCCCTCCCTCTGAAATCAATAAAAATATATTTAAAAGAAAAAAAAAAGGGTTTCCATGTTCCTTATATTCTAGTCCAGTGGTTCTCAACCTTCCTAATGCCACCTCCCTTTAATGCAGTTCCTCATGTTGTGGTGACCCCCAACCATAAAATTATTTTCATTGGCGTCACCACAACATGAGGAACTGCATTAAAGGGACGTGGCATTAGGAAGGTTGAGAACCACTGTCCAGTCCCTAGAACTTTAAGCATGGTATAGGTGCCATTTTATAGTTTGTGTGATTTCCATTTACAATCCTATCTAATAAAGAGGGAATATGCTAATCAACCCTCATGCCATCACAAAGATGGTGGTGCTCACAGCCAATAAGGAGGGAATATGTTAATTGACTGTCCTCCCCTCAAAGGTGGTGATGCCTACAGCCAATAAGGAGGGAATATGCTAATTGACTGTCCCACTCTCAAAGATGGTGGCGCCTACAGACACAAGAGGGCAGCACCCAGTCCCCTCAGCCCCTCTGGGGCAGCAGGCAGGCCTGGCCACTCTTCGAGCCTGCTTCCAGAGTCCCCAAACCCCTCAGCCCCCCAGCCGCACAGCTGCCCAGGGCTGCTCGAGGCTCAGGTAACCAGGGCCGGCTGAGGCATATGCTGCCGCAGAGGTGTGATGGGGTGTCACCTTCCCCTGATCACTGACTGGGTTGCCTCCTGCCCCTGACGGCTCCCAGACTGTGAGAGGGGGCAGGCCAGGCTGAGAGTCCTCCCTCCTCCAGTGCATGAATTTTCATGTACTGGGCCTCTAGTTATATCATAAACCATTTCCCAGCATCAGAGATTTAAATTTTAGTGGTGGCATTAATGGGGATTAGTGGTTCAGATTTTCTTTTATGATGTGTGTGCATATCTACATTTCCCTTTGTGATATGTGTGTATCTGTGCTTCCCTTTGTGATGTGTGGGTATAGCTGTATTTCCCTTTGTGGTGTGTGGGTATAGCTGTATTTCCTTTATGATGTGTGGGTATATCTCTACAAATACATCACTGAGCAGTGAGCACTCTGCCTTGTTTCCTCGCCTCGGCGTGCGTGGGTAGTTTGCACGAACCCAATTGTCACCTTGTGCAGACTGCGAGACATCCTGTTCCCCCCGGGGAAGAATCTCATATTCCACCCGCCAGCTCAGATTGGGAGTTAGCGCCGGAGCCAAGAGGCCGAGATTTCTGTATGGATTTTCTCTAAAATATTCTAAATCCGACAACGCATTAAGGCAGCTGGCTGGGCTCTTGGGAGAGCTAGCACCGTGGAATAACCTTCAGGAGAAAGTTGTCGCAGTGAATCGGTTCCTTGCCATGGAGGGGGGAGTGTGCGTGTTCCCTCTTATTAGCCCGGTGAGGGTCTCTGCATCACATGATGTGAGCTGTGCAAGGTGAAACCACTCAGAGAATGATGGAGAGAAAAGTGGCCTGGAGTAGTACATTTTGGTTTTTAGCTTGTTTATAGACTTCAGCACGAAGGGGCTAAGACAGGCAAAGGGCCAGCACAGCCCCACAAATGTTCGCACAAAGTGATCTGCTCTGGGGAGTGGAAGCTCTCCCCCTGTGATATTCATATAAAGCAGTGGTTCTCAACCTTCCTAAGGCCGCGGCCCTTGCATACAGCTCCTCATGTGGTGGTGACCCCCAACCATGACATGTTGCTACTGTGATGCATCGTGATGTAAATACCTGCATTTTCCGATGGTCTTAGGCGACCCCTGTGAAAGGATCATTTGACCCCCAAAGGGGTCGCGACCCACAGGTTGAGAACCGCTGATATAAGGGCATATGAAGCATGGCTTTGGGAGGTGATTTGAAAAAAAAAAGAAAGTGGCCCTTGGATGACTTCGGTTTGATTGACAGACATGGGTGCACAAATACCTCTGTGAGTCCCCTCTTTCACATTTTTTTAGGGTGTGTATACCCAGAAGTGGAATTGCCGAAACACAGGGTAATTCTGTGTTTAATTTTCTGGAGGAACCGTTTTACTGTTTTTCATAGTGATGGCACCGTGTTACATTTCCACTCCACCAGCGCTGCACAAGGGTTCCAAAACACTTTAAAAATATATATATGTATTTTCATGGGTTTCAGAGAGGAAAGGAAGGGAGAGAGACAGAAACATCAATGATGAGAGACAATCTATGATCGGCTACCTCTTGCACGCTCCACACTGGGAATTGAGCCTGCAATCTGGGCATGTGCCCTGACCGGGAATCGAACCATGACCTGCATTCTGGCTTCTCCAGTCACCAAAGTCTCTCTACTTCCTTCTCAACAGTCAAAAACCAGGGATGTGCCTCCGCCTTCCTCGGCCATCGTCTCTGGAGTGTTTGGAATGATGGTCTCACCAGCCTTTCCTCCCCGCTTCCCATTTGGAAAGCTTAGACGTTTTCCCTTGCCTCATCCTACCCCCCAACACAGATCATCCGTCGATTTCATAATTCACCTTCTCAGTCGGTCTCCTCACCCCTGTTCTGCTAGCTTCTTGGCCCAGGACCTTACCATGTTAGGTTAATGTGCCTACTCTGTGCTTCATTAGGGTCTCATGCATGACACCTCACAGCTCATACTGTGCTGTACTGGGATTGCTTTGCTATCTTACATCCTACTGGACTCTGAGTGGGTGCTGTGTATTTTATTCCTTCATTACTATTTATGAGGTGGTGTATTTTTGTTGTTTTTTTTAAACTCATAAAAAACATGAGCAGTACGAAAGCTCCTCGATTTTCTGTGTCACAGATCTAATTTATTCGCCATATTCGTACAGTTATGACCATTAACATCCCAGGATGGAAAATGAACGTTTTGTTTTTTTTTCTTTTCTTTAGCAGCTTAAAAAAGAAAACCTGGTGTGTGGCTCACGAGAGGGTTGAAATCAGCAGCTGCTGGGGAGGTGCTTCTCTCTGGTTGGAGGGACACTGTTTACGTTCCCCTCCAGAGGCTCCAGTTTCAAGGTGTAGAAGAAGCGTGTGCACGTGTGCACAGAGCCTGGGGCCGTGGGGGCGGGCGGGGGATGTGACAGAGAGCGCTGGGTGCCTTCGTGGCAGATCGCTGACAACAGCTGCTTTCTTCGTGGCGTTCAGAGGTTCACAGAGTTCCTTTCTGATTGCTTCTGGTCCTTCCTTCGTAGGGTACCTAGATCCCATTACTTTCTTTCTTTCTTCTTTTTGTAATCTTTCTTTTTTTGTTTTATTTTATTTATTTTGTAATCGTTAAGGTATTACATGTGTCCATATCCCCCCCATTGGCCCTCTATCCCACTCCCATACGTGCCCTCACCCTCCAGGGTCTTGCATCCACTGGTTATGCTTATGTGCATGCGTACACTAAACTTTGTACCTTCCCCTGCTGTTTTCCACTCCAATGCACCAATGATTCCAATGTCATCCAAAGGTGTCTGTTGAGGTTTTTTTTTTCTTTTTTGTTTAATAGGTTTTTATTGATTTCATAGAGGAAGGGAGAGGGCAGAGAGAGAGAAACATCCATGATGAAAGAGAATCATGGATTGCCTGCCTCCTGCACGCCCCCCAGTGGGGATCCAGCCCGCAACCCGGGCACGTGCCCTTGACCGGGATCCAAACTTGGGGGGTGGAAAGCCAACCTTGGGGGTTCATTCGAAAGGGGAACTTGCCCAGTCGGTGATAGAAGGGGCCCAACTCAACCTCATCTCCTGTAGGTTTTGCACCTGCAGCAGTGGGGGCATAACTACGGGGGGCCATGAACGCCAAAAAGGAAACGTTGGTTCGTTTCTGGAACCATTGCCGTGGGAAGAACATTGATGGCCATTTCTGCACATTAACCGTCCCTGGTGCTGGGTCCCCTCAGCGAGGCCATTCCCCGGGCGTTACTGCTGGTGTCACAGCTAAATCATGGCTTCCGATCACCGGACACTGGGTCCCTTTTAATGGTGTGAGTGTGCATCCGGGTCTGAGGCTGAGTGACTCAGCTCTCAAAGGAGATGCAAATCTTCTTTTGTTTTCCTACCTGTGTCTCCTCACCTGGGCGTGTGTACGGATGTCCCCCGTGTCTGCTGGTGGAAAATGCAAATGAAATGAAAGCACCTTGGTGCAGTTTGTAAATGTTAAGGGGAACCTTGAGACCAGTGAGATTCTTTGTGGAAATGAATGCTTAATGGGTTTCCCATTAAGAGAACGCCCCGTTAGGGGAGGTGACCGCAGTATTTACCAAAACCCCTGTTTAAATCACACTTAAATCACACACTTTTTTCTTTCTTTCTAAAAACAAGCATCTCCCCTCCTCCGGCTTGTCTGCTGTGTATTTATTCCCTGGGACTTCCTTCTGGAAGGAGAGGGCGGCTCTGAAAACGGTCCTGCCGCAGGGGAAGCGCGCTCTCCTCTGAGTGTTGCGGGTTCGGGCGATGTTTCCCGCAGATTAAAGGACCGAACGGGCCTGGTGCCTTTGAAATGGCCCCATTCTTTTCCCACAGCACACCCCGGCGGCAGGCACACCCCGCGCGAGTGCGCATTATTTCCGTATGAATTATGCACCGGTGCCACCGTGGGGCCGATGGAACATATGTTATTGAACGTTCGCAAAAGTGGGGATTAAAGGGAGGCGTCGGGTCAGAGGGAATGGAAGCTCCAGGACTTTCTCTGCACCCCCCTCGGTATGCCGGCCTCTCCCAGCCGCCTCCTGGTTTGTAGCATCTCAATAAAAACGAGCCGGGACGAGGGCCCGTGCGGTGTTGAAATGTCCCGTGTGGTGTGCCTTTAAGGTATATTTACTGCTCCGTAAAGCATCGAGGCCCAAGGCTTGTGTTAGGTCCCGTTGGCTGCAGAATGAATTGTGCACCTGACTCCTTTGTGGAAAGAGAAACCTAGATGATCACTTCTTCTCGGTGGTGCCAAGTGGATGCCCACTTCAATCTTTGTGCCCATCAGCCTGTTTCAGAAGCAGACAGGGTGCCATAGGCCCTTGGTTTGGGGGCTGAATCTTTTTTTTTTTAAATATATTTTATTGATTGTTTACAGAGAGGAAGGGAGAGGGATCAAGAGTCAGAAACATCGATGAGAGAGAAACATTGATCGGCTGTCTCCTTCACGCCCCCCACCACCAAGGTACATGCCCTTGTCCATAATCGAACCCGGGACCCTTCAGTCCCCAGGCCGACGCTCTATCCACTGAGCCACACTGGCTAGGGCTGGGGCTGAATCTTTACTTACATACACGTAGTTAAGGCAGAGTTCGGCACGTGAGCACACAATAGTAAGCAACTGAGTTATCCATACTCACCTTGCCTTTTTATTTTACTTTTATTCACCAACGCCAATCAAGAAAACTGTCCCCTAGAAGGGAAGGAAAGTGATTAAGGCAGCGGTTCTAAACCTGTGGGTCACGACCCCTTTGGGGGTCGAACGACCCTTTCACAGAGGTCACCTAAGACCATTGGAAAATACAGATATTTACATCACGATGCATCACAGTAGCAACATTTCATGGTTGGGGGTCACCACCACATGAGGAACTGTATGCAAGGGTCTCGGCCTTAGGAAGGTTGAGAACTACTAGATTAAGGGGTCAGGTTTTTCAATAGGAAAAAGCGTGTTAAATGAGGCGGTTAGGGAGAGATGACCTCTCTCTCAGCATAACCGGAGTTCCAACGAGTCCCCAAAAAAGCCAGGCCTGACCCCCCCTGTCCTGGTGATAAAAGCAATTGCTTCGGAAGTGTGCCTGCTATTTTTAGAGCCGCCGGTTCTTTCTGGCTGCTTGTGGGATCCTTTGATGTTCAGATGCTTGATATGCTGATCTGTGCTTTATTTTTTATTTTTAAAGTATATTTTTATTGACTTCAGAGAGGAAGGGAGAGGGAGAGCGAGATGGAAGCATCAATGATGAGAGAGAATCATGGGTCGGCTGCCTCCTGCAGGCCCCCCACTGGGCACTGAGCCGGGAACTCGGGCATGTGCCCTTGGCCAGAAGTGAACCCAGGACCCTTCAGTCCACAGGTGGACACTATCCAGTGAGCCATACCGGCTAGGGCTATAATTTTTTTAAAAATATATATTTTATTGATTTTTTTTACAGAGAGGAAGGGAGAGGGATAGAGAGCCAGAAACATTAATGAAAGAGAGACATCAAGCAGCCGTCTCTTGCATGCCCCCTACTGGGGATGTACCCTCAACCAAGTTACATGCCCTTGACCGGAATCGAACCTGGGACCCTTCAGTCTGCAGGCTGACACTCTATCCACTGAGCCAAACCGGTTTCTGCAGGCTATAATTTTTTTAAAAAATCGTTATTGTTGGAAGTATTATATATAGTTCCCTCCCCCCCCATTGACCTCTTCTAACCCACCTTCACCCCCCTTTTGTAGAGTTAAATAGTTTATTACTATTATTTAAAAATTTATATTTTATTGATTTTTTACAGAGAGGAAGAGAGAGGAATAGAGAGCTAGAAACAGATCAGCTGCCTCCTGCACACCCCTTCCTGGGGATGTGCCTGCAGCCAAGGTACATGCCCTTGACCGGAATCAAACCTGGGATCCTTTGGTCCCCAGGCCAACGCTCTATCCACTGAGCCACACCGGTCAGGGCTGAATAGTTTATCATTAATTTTTCTTGTTTTTTGAGGTAGGCTCGTAGTGCGATGGACTTCCCTCTTAGCACTGCTTTGCTTGTGTCCCAGATGTTTTGGTTGTTTTGTGTTCATTTTCATTTGTTCCCAGGAAGTTTTGGTTTTTCTTGCTCTCATTGGTAACCCATTCATTATGTAATAAACATGCCATTTAGCCTCCATGTGTCGGAATGTTTTGGGGTGTTTTTACTGTGGTTTATTTCTAATTTCATTCCATTGTGGCCTGAGATGATGCTTGGTATGATTTCAATCTTCTGGGACTTGCAGAGACTTGTTTTGTGTCCTAAAATGGGGTCTGTCTTTGAGAATGACCCATGTGCACTTGTGAAGAATATATATTCTGCTGCTTTGGGGTGACATCCTATAGGATAAAAGAGAAACATGCAAATCGACTATGCCCACCAGCCAATCAGAAGCAAGTATGCAAATTAACCCAACAAATATGGCAGCTACAGAGCTGGGTAGAGCAGGAGGCATGGGTTGCCCCCAGCAATGGAGGAAGCCAAACTTCTGGCCTGCCCTGGCCTTTGCTCAAGGCTATAAAGTTTCAATTCTAGCAGATAAATAAATCCCAGATACCAGGGCCTCCGCTTGGGTCACTGGAGGGTGTGGCCAGCCTGCAAACCACCACAGGCCCCTCTACCAGGTCTCCCCATGCCCCAGGGAAACCCCCACCCTGATCCAGGATACCTTTCAGGGCAAACTAGCTGGCCCTCATTTGTGCACCAGGCCTCTATCCCATGTAATAAAAGAGTAATATGCAGATTGACCATCACTCTAACACACAAGATGGCTGCCCCCATGTGGTCAAAAATGGCTGCTCTCATGTGGACACAAGATGGCTAGCAGGGTAGGGCAGTTGGGAGGGACCAGGCCTGCAAGGGAGGGCAGTTGGGGGTGATCAGGCTTACAGGGAAGGACAGTTAAGGGTGATCAGGCTGGCAGAGGAGGGAAGTTGCACTCTCATCCTGTGTGTGTCTTTTGTTCTGAGGTGGGTCTCTTGTAGATACCCTATCATTGGGTCATGTTTCTGTATCCATTCGCCTACCCAATGCCTTTGGATTGGAGCACTGAATCCGTTTACATTTCAGGTTATTATTGACTAGAGGCCCAGTGCACGGAATTCATGCACGGAAAGAGTCCCTAGGCCTGGCCAGCGATCAGGGCCAGTCTGTGGGGTGACTGATGGGGCGACCAGGGGTCCCTGCTGGCACCCGCCTTGGCTGGCCTGGCGCTGCCTGCTCACTGGCCTGCCTCTCTCTGTGGGGCAACTGGCAGGTGATGGGGGGCTCCCGCTGCACCCATCTTGGCTGGCCGGGCTCAGGGCCCCACTGCTGTCACCGGTCACCTCTCTCTGCGCTGTGACCAGCGGAGGGATCGGGGGACCCTGGTGGGCACCCACCCGGGCCAGCCTGGGGCTTGTGGGACAGAATGTGGATAGGTCCTGAGTTATTAAGGCTGATCTGTCACTTCTCTGCATGTCTGTCGTTTCACCTAGAACCTTAGAGGCTGTGGTAATCTCATTGAACTTCCAGTCTGCATGTCTCGCCACGAAGCACTGACTCTGCAGGGGCTTCCTCGCGTCTGATGATGTGTCTACAAGGACCGTGTGTTTGCTGTCCCTCTGCTTTTATCGGGGGTCATGTACCCTCAGCTCCAAGTGCAGAAGGCGGCATTGAGGGTTCCGTAAAGATAGCAAAAGCACTGGAGAGGCAGATGAAGGACAGAGAACAGTGTGGCTTCTATAGAAGGGCCCCTGGACTTGAGGGGATGTTGTGATGCATTCCTGCAGCCACAGACCCATCTTTTAGTTCATGCTTCTCTGTTATTAAATATTCAAGGACACCCCCCCCACACACACACACCTGTCTGCACTGTGTGTGTATGCGTTTATTTACCTGGAGATGGCATTTACGTAGCTCAGAACACATACAATACGTGCATTCTAATTTGCTTTTAAAAAGCTGATGAAAGGGAAGGATGACTCGTAAACGTAGGCTGTGGGGGTGGTTGCGAAACTCAGAACATTTACAAGTGGTTATTCCCTTGCACACTTAAAACGGGCAAATTTTAGGGCCTGTAAATTATGCCTTCATGAAGATAATTAAAACAGGAAGGGTGAGGTGGAGCTGAGATGAACAGTATATAAACATTTAAAAATCCAATTATGATTATTTAGAACCTTTTGCTCTCACCCAATTTATTAATGATCAAATCCTCATTTTTACTAAGGCAGTGTGATTAAACATGTTCCTCCCTAACATTCTAAATCCCTTAATTGTTGGTGAAATAAAGCGCATTCTAGGAGTGTAATTACCACTCCAATACGTCTGCCCATTCTTCATTGTTAGGATTATCTTCAGTCCAGAGTTTCTTTGCAAGGATTTCTTTCAGTTAAGCTCGATAATACCTTTAAATCTCTTTAGCCAGACATGCAGGCACACACACACCTGTGCTCATGTACGCACACACACACACATATGCACACACACGCACTCCCTCCAGGTCTCTCCCTGTGCAGCACACCTGGACGATTCTGAGAGCAGGTGGCTCTCAGAAGACAGGTGATCCACCTGTCTCTGCTGTGAATCGCACTTGCTGCCCTGAGAGTAGCCAAAAACGGCTTGTGATTGGCTGATGGGTTGGGGAAGGACCGCCTTTTCTGCCCTTTGCTGGCCCCCCCTTTCTTCCTGAGCAACCAAGACGACAGCAGGTGTCTATTCTGCCATTGGTTTGTGTTGTTCTTACGTTATTTATGCATCTCCTCCGTCAGTATATCTGCTCCCGGATTTCAGGGACTTCGTTTCGTGGAGCCAGCCTTGAGAAAATTACTGTTATTTTTTAAAAGATTCATCTGTGGCATCATTTTCTGTATAGATGTGATGGGTCATTTTACTTTTAGGGTTTCAGAGAAGTCTAGTTGTCGGATTCCCAGTACTGAATCGGGGATCGATCGGAACACTGTTATTAATATTATGTAAGCAGCTAGAGGCCCAATGCACGAAATTCATGCAGTGGGCTCAGCCCCTTACAGCCCAGTTTTGTCCAGAAGCTCGTTCGGATGGTCCTCCAGATGGTCGTTCTGCTGTTCATCTAATTAGCATATTAGCTTTTTATTATATAGGATTAGTATAAAAATGTTTTTGTTTTTCTTTTTAGTCCTCACCTGAGGATATTTTTTCCTTTGATCTTTAAAGAGAGAGTGGGAGGTAGGGAGGAGCGGAAGAGAAAGAGAGAGAGAGAGAGAGACTGATGTGAGAGAGACACATCTACTGGTTGCCTTCTGCTTATGCCCTGACTGGGACGGGGATTGAACCCACCACCAAGGTATGTGCCTTAAGTGGGAATTGAACATTTGGCCCTTCAGTCTGAGGGCCAATGCTCTAACCGAAAACCCAGCAAGTGTGGCTCAGTGATTAAGTGTCGACCTATGAACCAGGAGGTCATGGTTCGATTTCCGGTCACGGCACATACCAGGGTTATGGGCTTGCTCTCCAGCAGGGGGCGTGCAGGAGCCAGGTGATCCATGATTCTCTCCCATCACTGATGTTTCTGTCTCTCCCTCTCCCTTCTTCTGTGACATCAATAAAAACATTTTTTTTTTAAAAAAAAAAGCAACAGTGAAAATTCATACTGAGACATCAGAGTTCAGTAAGTCTGCAAAAGGCAGGCCTTGAAAAGATATGACTCGAGCTCCTCAGAGCTATAGGGATAAATCTGTTATTATCTTAAGATATTCATTACGTTTATGATTGAATTTCATCAGGACTTGAAAATTAGCAGAATTTGAAACCAAGCCCAAATCATCATACTGCCGTCATTGACAAGACATGACTCAAGACAGCCAGTGCTGTGGGGATAAATGTGTATTATTGTCTGCCTCAAACTGCATTTGACGGGAGCTTGCAGCTTGGCGGATTTTGAAACCAAGCCCAAACTAGCCTAATTTTGCTTCCACAGACCTTTCAACGGGCACTTTGCAAACAGCTTTGGATCCTAAGAGAGGAAGACAGGGCAATGTACTGGAGGTATTAATAAAGATGTTAGCGCTGACCAACTTTCTCAGCGGGTAGAGCATTGGCCCTCAGACTGAAGGGCCAAAGGTTCAATTCCCACTTAAGGCACATACCCTTTTCCCGGGGAGCTGGGCCTATGCTGGCAGTCAGACATCCCTCTGGCAGCCCGGGGGCTCTCAGGGGGTGGCCCCTGTGGGGAGCTGGCCTCTGGCTGAACGGAGCTCCCTCTGTGGAAGCGCACTGACCACCAGTGGGCAGCTTCTGCATCGAGCGTCTGCCCCCTGGTGGTCAGTGCGTGTCATAGCGACCAGTCAGTCGTTCTGCAGTTAGGGTCAGTTTGCATATTACCATGTTATTATGGAGGATGTGTGTCTTTGGTCTCACTGTTGTTTCGCTGCCTTTAATAAAACAGCTTCTACAGTACGAGATAAGGTTTTTCCGGGAAGCTAACATCCTCCTCTCATGCGACCCCGCTGCCGGTGATGTCCTGCAGGTACCCGGACATTCTGTTTCTGCAGAGGCCCTGCTCCAGGAAGCCCTCCCCGTGCTGCTAACGCCAGGCGGACGTTTGAGGTTTCGCACTTGCCCTCAGATGGAGGAACTGGTTAAGAGCTGTGTGTGTGTGGTTCACGGTGGGGCCATTAAGCGCAATTATGGGAAGGAGCGAATTACCTTCTCTCCCTGGGGCTGTTTATTGCATCCTGTGCAAAACCTAGGTCTACAGCTGCACAGCAGATAATTCATATTCTGATAAAGGAAGCAAGGAAATGTGTGTGTGTGTGTGTGTGTGTGTGTGTGTGTGTGTGTGGCTTGGGAAGTGATGGGTAGTAGTTCAATCAATTATTATTTTTCTTTTTAACGTATTTTTAAATTGATTTCAGAGAGGAAGAGAGAGAGATGGCAACATCAATGATGAGAGAGAATCATGGATCAGCTACCCCCTGGGAATCCAGCCCACAACCCTGGCATGTGCCCTGACTGGGAATTGAACTGTGGTCTCTTGGCTCATAGGTTGATGCTCAACCCCTGAGCCAACCAGCGGGGCCGGTCAAATACAGTTGTACCTCGACATACGAGTGCCCTAACATACAAGATTTTTGAAATATGAGCCGTCCAGTGAGCGATTTTTGCTTTGAAATACGAGCAACATTTGAGATATGAGTCATCTCGAGGATCGGCCGGCTGCACACGACCCACCAGTTTACCTCGACTCGAGCGTCGCATAGTTTCCCACGTCTCAAGGTTACAGAACGAATTAAACTCGTATCTCGAGGTACCACTGTAGTTATTCATTGAGAACCGCCACCACAAAGCTTGTGCCTGTAGCACTGAGTATGGCACCTGCCCGCCTCTAACCGTGACCACTCCCTCAGCACTGCCCTCCTACGTCCATCTTCTCTTCCGGTCCAACAGTTCGAAAGTCATCGAACCCGTGGCCTCCTTGTCCTCTTTCCCTTCCACCCCCTCCTTTCTGGACCTGTTTCAGTCGGATTTTCAACCCCCGAAAGCCTCCAAAACAGATCAGACCAAGATGGTCAGTCAGTCATCTCTGGTGCCCCATGTTGGTGGGCTCAGGACTGGTGGCACCTCCACCCGGGAAGTGTGTGATGCTCTTGACCACTTCCTTTCCAGCATGCCCTCCTCTGCCCCCGGCTTTGGTGTTTTGGGGGACACCACGTGTTCCCGCCCGCCCTCGGACTGTGGTTGCTGTTTTCTATTTTTTTCTCTCGTCGCCTTTGCACGTTGATCCTCCTTGAGCAGACTGTGCAGCGCTGGGGCTCCTTCAAGCTCTTTTCTGTCTCTTCAGTTTTATACTCTTCTCGGTGTCTCCACGCCTCCGGTTCTGCCCCGGCTCTCTCTACCCCCCCCCCACCCCCTTCTTAGCTCCGCTGTCAGGGGCCCCGCTGCCAGCTCGGCTCTCCACTTGAACTTCCCGAACACACAGAGGCCGGCCCTGAGCTCAGAATAGCCCTTGAAATGGGGCCGTCTGAGCGAATGCATGGCCCTCGCCCTCCTCTTCAGGGGGGCTGGCTCCGTCCGGACACCTCCCCCTCTCTCCTTCTCCCCGAGATCTGTCCCCTCCACTCCTGGCAGCTTTATTCACAGTAGCCAGGATGCAGAAGCAACCCAAGTCCCTCAAGGGATGAGTGGATAAAGAAAGTGAGTTCCATATACCGGGTGGGAAAAGCAGGTTTACACTTGTTCATATGGAAAAGAATACAATATTTAATAAATAGTAATCCGAGCATAAACTCTGTGTTTTGCATACTCAGAACTATAAGCCTACTTTTGCCCTCCCACATATGATATTCCACTGTGTGTTTGTGTGTGTGTGTGTGTGTGTGTGTGTGTGTGTGTGTGTGTGGTGGAATATTATATACCCAGTAAAAAGAAGGGGACGCTTCCATTTGCAGCAGCATGTATGAACCCGGAGGGCATCATGCTGAGTGAAATAAGCCATCTTCCTATGAAGCATTTATGTGTGTGTCTCTGTGTGTGTGTGTGTGTTTCAACCTAATCATTTCATTCGTTGCTTTTAACTTTTCTATAACTTCTTCAATTAAAAAAAAACAACAGTCTTTAAAGATTTCAGTTCTTGAAGCTTTTCCTGATCTCTGAGGATGTGACCAATCAGATGCTTCCTTCTCGGTCACTTACTGGAAAGGGTACAATCTGGGGGTCGCCTTTCCCACTTCCACGGGCCTGGCTCCACAGAGATGTTTCACGTTTCTTCTCCTCGTGTTCTGTCTTCCAGGCGTGGCTGAGCTCTGCAGGGCGGGCCGGCCAGACCTTGGGCGGAACCAGGTCGCGGTCCTCCCGCAGCCATGGATCTGGAGAAGCCGTCCGTCTGGGGCTCCTTCAAGCAGCGGACCAGGCCTCTGCTGCTCAACCTGAGCAAGAGGAGGGCAAAGAAGCACCCGGACAAGGGCCTGGGGTTTGGGGAGAGGCACCACCTGGACCGCCGCCTCAGCCTCTCGGTCCCTGACCTCCTGGAGGCCCAGGCCTTGGCGCCTGGGGGCGGGCCCTACTCCGGGGCCCAGGCCTCCTACACCTCGGTGCCCAGCAGCCTGTCCACGGCCGGGGTCGGCTCCCTGAAGCAGTCGGAGGACGAGCTGGACTGGAGCCAGGAAGACGCGGGCCCCCCGCACGCAGCGGACACAGACCCCGAGGAGACCTTCGCCGCGCCGGCCGCCGGGCGCAGGGCCTCCAGCAACGGCCTCTGTGACCTGCAGGGGGCGCCCCTGGGAGAGGATGCTCCGGAGGAGTCAGAGGTGAGGCCCGGCCGGCACCTCCATCCCGTGGCTGTTTTTCTTATTATGTGTTTACTAGAGGCCCCGGTGCACGAAATCTGTGCACGTGTGTGTGTGTGTGTGTGTGTGTGTGTGTGTGTGTGTGGTGTCCCTCAGCCCAGCCTGCTCCCTCTCCAATCTGGGACCCCTCAAGGGATGTCCGACTGCCCATTTAGACCCGATCCTCCTGGGATGGGGCCTAAACGGGCAGTCGGACATCCCTCTCACAATCCAGGACTGCTGGCTCCCAACTGCTCGCCTGCATTCCTGATTGCCCCTAACTCCTTCTGCCTGCCAGCCTGACCACCCCTAACTGCTCCCCTGCCAGCTGATTGATGCCTAACTGCTCCCCTGCCAGCCTGGTTGCCCCTAACTGCCCTCCCCTGTGGGCCTGGTCACCCCTAACTGCCTGCCCTTGCAGGCTTGATTATGCCCAACTGCCCTCCCTTGCATGCCTAGTCTCTCCCAAATGCCCTCCCCTGCTGGCCATCTTGTGTCCACATGGGGGCAGCCATCTTTGACCACATGGGGAAGCCATCTTGTGTGTTGGAGTGATGGTCAATTTGCATATTATTCTTTTATTAGGTAGGATATGTATTTAATTTTTAAATTTTAATATTATATTTTATTTAATTTTAATATTTTTATTGATTTCTGAGGGGAAGGGATAGGGGGAGAGAGAGAGAGTAGCATCTATGATGAGAGAGAATCATGGATCAGTTGCTTCCTGCATGCCCTGCCACTGGGGACCGAGCCTGAGATCCAGGCATGTGCCCTGACCGGGAATGGAACTGTGTCCTCCTGGTTCACAAGTCGATGCTCAGCCACTGAACCATGCCAGCCAGGCTACTTTTATTTTTAATTTAATCCATTTATTTATCTTTTTTTAATATTTGCTTATTCATAAAGTGATCTTTCTTGGTGAGAATGTAACATATGTCCCACTCCCCCCACTCATTGACCCCTTCTGGCCCATCCCCACCCCCACCCTTCCCCTGCCCCGGCCTTCACCTCTCTGTTCTCTGCCTGCTTTTCCCTCTTTCCTCGCTCCGAGTGCCCTTAGGAACCGGACTGGAAGTTCTTTCCGTGGTCAGCGTGGTGGGGCCAGTGTCACTGACAGGAATGTAAATGAGTGGCGTATCGATTGCACCAGGCGTTCCCCTCCGTTTTCGGGGTGACCTCTGTGGATTTCTAAACGATTAACGAAAACCCTTTCTCGGATACTTTGAGGCATTGAAAGCCCTATTGGACGAGTTTTCCTTTTATCATCTCCTGGCGGAGAAAGTCAGAGCATAACTTTTCCTCGGAATTTGCCGTGTGTGCCTGTCTGTCCCTTTCTCTCTCCCCACACCATTGCCTAGTCCAGTGGTCGGCAAACTCATTAGTCAACAGAGCGGCAAACCGCGGCTTACAAAACACATGTGGCTCTCGAGCCACCGTTTGCCGACCACTGGCCTAGTCCTACCATAGATAAAACATGTGTATTACTACTTCCATGTATGGATGCATGTTTCCCTTTGACTTCCAAGGAGTTTGAATTCTCTTCTATTTCATACACATGTATACACGTGTGTGTGTGTGTGTGTGTGTGTGTTTGTGTGTATGTGTGTTTTGTGTGACCTGTGGGCAACCTCACATGCATTCTCTAGAACAAACAAACAAACAAACAAACAAGAAGAACTAAAGGAAACAAATTCTTATCAATATAGCAATTTTACAGATCTCCAGTATTTCAATAAGCCAAATGGAATTATGAGACAAATCTTATATTTCTCAGAAGAGTTCGATTTAAGTATCATCACCAGATTATGAAGTCATGATTCGATGATGTCTTTAACAGATTTTGGAAAATCCCTCCGTTAATGGCACGGAAGGAGGTTGCAGGGTTGAGGAAAGGGGTTAATTTTCTGTATTCCAGGCCAGTGTGATAACTGCATGGCAACTGGTTATTCTGCTGGGGTTTTTATCTTACTTTTGGTACCAAAGCCTATTAACTATGTCATATATTTCACTTTATTAATATTATTATTTTTATCCTTACTGGAAGATATTTTTCCCCATGAAAAAGATGAGAAGATTCACATAGGTCGATGTGCCTCTCTCATATCCATGTTCCTCTCTGGCTCACTCTCTCCTATCTTCCCTCCCACTCTCTCTTTTAGAGAGAGAGAGAGTGAGAGAGGAACATGGATGTGAGAGAGGCACATCGATTGGTTGCCTCCTGCACACACTCCCACCAAGGCCTGGGAACAAACCTGCAGCCGAGGTACATGCCCTTGACTGGAACCCGTGACCTTTCCTTGCACAGTCGGAAGCTCTAACCATTGAGCAACCAAGCCAGGGCAATACATTTCACTTTAAGTGGCGAATGCCATCGTGGCTCTTCAGATGAGGATGTGGTTCGATTCATTTGGAAGCCTTACTATATTAAGACAGGACTTACCCATTACATGGCTTAACTCTTTTTCATTGCCATCAACACTTGGAAAATCCTTTCTGTAACCATTTTATGGTTTTCACTGTACCTATAAATTGGAAATACGTGTTTTCACTCATCAAAATAGAAATTAAGTAAGCTCTTAGACTAGGTCAGTAGGAAGGAGGTGACAGGTGGAATAAGGGGCCTACGTGAGTCTTTGCTTCTTGTTACTTAGGAACTAACTGGAGGCCCAGTGCACATGATTCACGCGTGGGTAGGGTCGCTGGTGGCGTACAACTGGGGCCTCCTTACCCCTGGCTGCCTGCCGCTGCCGGCTGGGGGGGCGGGAGGGGCCGAGAGTGGTTGGCCGGCTGGCCCCGCCCCCTGGTTGAACTCCTCGTGGAGGGGAAAATGTACATACTAGGCTTTTGTTATACAGGATGAGAAAAAAATGGGTGGGCTGCTTGGCTTGGATATACTAACACTCTCCATTCGGAGGCCAGAGCTGGCAATCAAAACAGAGTTGGTTATCACATGAAGCCTTTTAGCCCTGACCAGTGTGGCTCAGTGGATAGAGCGTCGGCCTGTGGACTGAAGGGTCCCAGGTTCGATTCTGCTCAAAGGCATGTACCTTGGTTGCGGGCACATCCCCATTAGGGGGCATGCAGGAGGCAGCTGATGGATGTTTCTCTCTCATCGATGTTTCTAACTCTATCCCTGTCCCTTCTTCTCAGTAAAAAATCAATAAAAAAGAAAAAAAACACACACAAGGAAAAAAAATAAAAGAAGCCATGTATTTTTCTGTGTCCACTGTGCCCTTTTTAAAAGCAGGGAAAGACCGGCCAGTGTAGCTCAGTGGTTGGGCATCCACCCACCCGTCAAGAGGCTGCTGGTTCGATACCTGGTCCGGGCACATGGTCTGGCTGAGGACTGGTCCCCAGATGGAGAGGCGTGCAGGAGGCAGGCAGCCCATCCATGATGTTCCTCTCTCCTCAGGGATGTTTCCATATCTCTCTCTCCCCTGCCTCCTCTTTCTCTGAAATTAGTAAAAACATCACAAAATCAACGGGAGCAGGGAGAAGGCAGTGCTTGTGCATTTCCTCTCCATCAGTAACTAATAACATGAACAGACGGACCCCTGCTTCTCCATCCTCCCACGTAACCCCCATGGGGTGTGTCTTCCCCTGATGTTCTGTTGGGTCGTCAAGAGTTTTAAACTCCCAGCTCGGCGCCCGCTCCCGTGGACGAGCGGAGCGGCTGAGAAAGACCCTGGATGGATATTTCTAGAAGCTGCCGGCAACCACAGAGCTGCAGTTGAGTGACCGCAGAGACGCGAAACGACAGACCACAGAGGAGAGGCCGCCTGCCGCTCGCGGAACGAGGCTGCGTCAGCCGCTGCCCACATCAGCCACGTGCTCTCGGCTATTTTTGCTCAGAAATCGTTACTCAGCTCCACGGTGCGCCTGCCACAGGCCTGCCAGCCTAATCCCACATCCCCCTCCTCGGAGGAGACCTGGCCTCTCTTTTGAGTACCTACTAGGTGCTGATCCTGGGAACCGGGTCACCCACAGCGCAGACAAAAATCCACTTCTTCATGCAGACCTTGTTTTGTGCGGTGGCAGGCTGCGGTGTTTGCAGAGCCATCGACTGCATGGAGGAAAACATCGCAGGCAGGGACACTGGGCGTGTGGGGCAGAGGTGGTCAGTTTTGAACAGAGGAGCTAGGAAAGACCGCTTCTGAGATAGAACTTTTTTTTTTAAACATATTTTATTGATTTCTCACAGAGAGGAAGGGAGAGGGACAGAGAGTTAGAAACATCGATGAGAGAGAGACATCCATCAGCTGCCTCTTGCACGCCCCCTAAAGGGGATGTGCCTGCAACCAAGGTACATGCCCTTGACCGGAATCGAACCTGGGACCCTTCAGTCTACAGGCTGATGCTCTATCCACTGAGCCAAACCGGTTTTGGCATGAAATACAAATTTTTTTTAAAAAAATATATTTTATTGATTTTTTACAGAGAGGAAGGGAGAGGAATAGAGAGTTAGAAACATCAATGAGAGAGAGACATCGATCAGCCGCCTCCTGCACGCCCCCCACTGGGGATGTGCCCGCAACCAGGATACATGCCCTTGAACGGAATCGAACCTGGGACCCTTCAGTCCGCAGGCCAACACTCTATCCACTGAGCCACACCGGTTTTGGCATGAAATAAAACTTTTAAGAAAACTTCTCAGCCCTCGGGGGTCACTGAGCGTCCATCTATAAACCAGGAAGTCACGATTCTATTCCCAGTCAGGGCACATGCCCCAGTTGTGGCTCCATCCCCAGCAGGGGGCGTGCAGGAGCAGCCCATCGATGATTCTCATAATTGATGTTTCCATCTTTCTCACTTTCTCTCTTCCTCTCTGAAGTCAATAAAAAATATATTAAAAAAAACACACAGTAAAATTGGCTTTTTTTTTCTTCATGTGTATATACTGCTGTGATTTCAGAGAGGATGGGAGAGATAGGGAGAGAGAGAAACATCCATAATGAGAGAGAATCATGGATCAGCTGCCTCCTGCACACCCCCTACTGGGGATGGAGCCTGTAACCCGGGCCTGTGCCCTGAACAATAATTGAACCCTGACCTCCTGGTTCACAGGTCAACACTCAACCACTGGGCCACACTGGCCGGACACTATGCCATTTTTTTTTAAAGTAAAAATGTGAAAAACCCACAGTGCATGGTCATGCTTATTGAGAACATAGAAAACCCACCCATGAGAGTGGGATACCAGGGATTCCTGATGAGAAAAATACCAATTATCCTATTTTTTTTTTTTTACAAAAACTCACTGGTGTAGTTACTAGGTTTGCAAGGAAGATGGAAATCACACAACCGTTTCTCCGTGGGTGGAACCGGAGGCTGTGCCACGGGGGGGACTATTCCCAGTGAAGGGTCCCCGGTGGCAGTAGCTCGGCCGTCCGGGGTCCGGGGGCATTTTGTTCTGCTCTCTGGTGCCGCTCACCGTCCTCGGCGTGTCTGTAGGGTGTGTGACGGTCACGGCGGCATGGGAACCGTAACGTGAAGTTCTGTGACTTTTCTGGGAGTGGAAGCAGCCGTCGGGCTGGATTAGTGTCAGACTTCCCCGTTACTTTCCATGTTGTGCGCCGGGGACTGAGTGCGTGTGTGGGGGAAACTCTGGGCTCGTGTCTGATACCACCGAAGCGACAGTGGTCGTGCGGACTGACCGTGCCACTTACTGGACATTGCCACCAGCACAGGAGGCTGGCTGGGAGAAGGGAGGAGCTGGCAGGGCTGAGGGGGGTGCTCTTTGAGAGCTGAAGATACCCGGCCCTGCAATCCTCAGCTGATAACCACATACTTTATTTTCATTTTTAGAAGAATCCTTTATTGTTTTTTTTAACAATATATTATTTTATTGATTTCAGAGAGGAAAAAGAGGGAGATAGAAACATCAATGATGAGAGAGGGAATCGTTGATTGGCTGCCTCCTGCATGCCCCCTAATGGGGATGAGCCTGCAACCTGGGCACGTGCCCTTGACCGGAATCGAACCCGGGATCCTTCAGTCTGCAGGCCAACACTCTTATCCGCTGAGCCAAACCAGCTAGGCTAGTTTATTGATTTTTAGAGAGAGGAAGGGGGAGAGAGAAACATCAATGATGGGGGGGAGAATCATCGATCGGTTGCCTCCTGCACTCCCTCCACTGGGGATCCAGCCTGCAACCCAGGCATGTGCCCTGAGGGGAATCGAACCGGCAACCTGCTGCTCCAAGGGATGAAGCCCAACCACTGGGCTGCACTGGCCAGGACGAAGCATGCGCTTCAGACAAGAATTCTGATCTCAGCGCCGGTGGTTTTGTGAAACTGCCTCCCCGGCGGGGGGTTGGATAAGGGAAGCGGAGGCTCATTTCATGAAACTGGAGACGCTTCCGGGGTGCCAGGCCTCAGGGCCAGGCCGGCAGAGAAGGCGCTGCTGGCCCTGCCCGGGGAGGTGCCTCTGGCCTCATTTGGTTTTGAAACCCGAGCGGGGTAGGAACTGGTACGTTTCTGGGAAGTAAGAGTGTGTGGTGCGGACTCTCTGACGTCGCATAAGGTTCTGACTGTCGTCACCCATGACCTGCAGACTGTGCTGTCCACTCGCGTGGGTGTCTCTGTACCTGTAACCAGACAGGAGATGCCAAGGCCCTGGGACGGGGTGTTTAGCAAAGGGGCCCCCTGCCTGCTTTCTTCTAGCTCGCAGATTGAGCCCCATGTCTTTTCCTGCCAGGATGCTCTGGTGATTCCACTGGGTTAGATTCCCAGCAGGGATTATGCAGGAGGCAGCTGATGCATGATTCTCTCTCATCATCGGTGTTTCTACCTCTCCCTCTCCCTTCCCCTCTGAAATCAATAAGAAATGCATTAAAAAAGAAAAGAAAAACATCTGTTTCCTACTTTTTGCTTGTACGGGTGCTAGACCCAAAAGGGCCTGATCCGGGAAGGTCTTTCCCATCCCATTTTGGAGCGTCTTCCACCCAGTTAGCGAGCTTGCTTCTCGGTTCTGAGCTGTCCGCTCCGCTGACGGCTGGGGCCGGGCAGGCCCGCCGGGGAGAGCCGGGGGCAGGCCCTGCTGCTCTGCCCGCTGATGACGAACGAGGGCGGGGAGCGGCCAGGGGGGGCGGAATGGCCTTATCTGAGCTGGTCAGTGACTGAGCTGGTGGAGGCCCAGCAGAGGGGCATCACTGAGTCACTCTGGACTTCCACGCAGGGAGGGAGCCCTCACACCTGACACTGGGCATGCAGATGACAGAGTCCCGAACGGGAAGACCTGGAAGAGCATTTCCTTGTGGGATGATCTTCTTTCTTTCTTTTTTTAAAAAATATATTTGTTGATTTTTTTACAGAGAGGAAGGGGGAGGAACAGAGAGTTAGAAACATGGATGAGAGAGAAACATCGATCAGCTGCCTCCTGCACACCTCCTACTGGGGATGTGCCTGCAACCAAGGTAACATGCCATTGACTGGAATCGAACCCAGAATCCTTCAGTCCATAGGCTGATGCTCTGTCCACTGAGCCAAACCAGTTAGAGCGGGTTGATATTCTTTTGCTTTCTTTCTTTTTTTTTAATTTTTAAAGAGGGTTATCTTTTCTCTTTGTTTCCAGAATCTCTGTGGAAGTGGCGATCTGCCCACGTCTGTGACCTCCCACGAGCGTGAAGAACAGCCTGTGAGTGACAGACAGCCCCTTAAGACCAATGCACACGGCAGGTCCCCGTTTCAATGTTCCTCGTGACCCGTTCGCAGCTGCGTTGCTTTGCCCCGTTTCTTTGTAAAGGAGGCGCCGCCCTGTTCCCTGGCACAGACAGGCCTCACACGCGATAGCCGGGAGGGATGGATTCAGCGTTTATTGATTTGGGAGGCAGGGACAGATGCTTCTAAAAATACAGAGCAGGATGAGATCGAGTGCCACGGAGCAGGAGACGAGGCGTTTGCAGAGTGCCCTGAGACTCAGACGGGAGCACTTCCCGCAGAGGACGGCGAGGGTGATGTAGCCACGGGGTCGATGAAGTTGAAGGTCAGGCAGGTGAACCATAGATCATGGCCCCTGCCCTTTCCCTGTGGCGTGGCCGACGTTGGGACCAGCGCAGAACGCAAGTCCCAAGCTGGAATGACCTCCCTGGAACAAATATATTCACAACTGGACTTGGCGTGGACATGGGGCTGTCGGGGTTGATGCGTCCCCTGCACAGCGGGGAGGGGGCAGTGTCGGGGGAGGTGGGACTGTGAGGGTCATCGGAAGGGACGCCAGAGTGGGGTCAGGGGATGAAGGAAAAGCATGTAAAAGGCAGGAGGCCGCCGGACAGAGGCAGCGCGTCCCATGTAGACACGACGAGGGCCGTGTGTCAGACGGACGGACAGACGGACGGGCTCAGTGGGTTGGCTGCTGAGTGGTGATGTACTGAAATGATTTCCTTTTTAAAAATATATATTTTTATTGATTTCAGAGAGGAAGAGAGAGAGAGAGAGAGAGAGAGAGAGAGAGAGACATCAATGATGAGAGAGAACCATGGACCGGCTGCCTCCTACACGCCCCACCCTGGAGATCAAGCCCACAACCTAGGCACATGCCTTGACTGGGAATCGAACCGTGACCTCTGGGTTCATAGGTCGGCGCTCAACCACTGAGCCACGCCAGCTGGGCTACTTTTAATATATTTCGTATTATTGATGGCATTTCAGATATCTCCCATTTTCCTTCTCTTTCTCCCTCTCCTCCCAGCCCCTTCCCACCCACCCACCCACCCACCCACCCCAGGTCTGCACCGCCCATTGCCCGTGCCCATGGCTGTGCCTATGAAGATATAAGTTCCTGGGTTTAGCTCTTCTCATCTTTCCAACCCCACATCTAAGTATGTCAGTCTGGCCCTAGCTGGCTTGGCTCAGTGGATAGAGCATCAGCCTGCGGACTGAAAAGGGTTCTAGGTTCAATTCTGGGCAAGGGCACATGACCCAGTTGCGGGCTCAATCCCCAGTGGGGGGTGGGCAGGAGGCAGCTGATTCATGATTCTCTCTCATTATTGATGTTTTTTTTTTCTCTCTCTCCTTTTCCCTTCCTCTCTGAAATCAATAAAGAAATATATATTAAAAAAAAGTACGTCAGTCCGTTTCCTGCCTCCATGCTCCGGGTCTTATTCTGTTGTCATTCATGCTGTTCAGCAGATTCCACCCGAGATGTGTTTCTTACCTGCGAGTTGATGGGGGTTGGTGAGAAGGAGGGAGAAGAGATGGACCTTCCATACGTGTCTGGAAGTGTGGACCCATGTTCCTGGGAACTGCTTTAAAAAACTCACTTCTTTTTTAAAAAAACAAACAAACATATTTTCATTGATTTCAGAGAGGACGGGAGAGGAAGAGAGATGGAAACAGCGATGACCAGAGGGAATCACTGATTGGCTGCCTCCTGCACGCCCCTCACTGGGGATGGAGCCTGAAACCCAGGCCTGTGTCCCTGATTGGAAACAAACCCTGGCCCCTTCAGTCCACAGGCCAATGCTCTATCCACTTAGCCACACCGGCCAGGGCCTAGCCTCACTTCTGTGTGTTTTTTCCTCTGTCAGGCTCCACCGTGAGTGGCTGATAAAGCCCCCGGCCCTCGGGGGATCATGGGAGGGTGACTGATGTCGCTGCTCTCATTCCTCCCAGACCAGCTGACACTGTGAGGGTGTTATCATGACTGTCTCTGGATCCTGACGGAATCCCTCTGACCAAGCAAGTGCTACCACGTCCTCAGAGTGAGAGGGAGGGCGCTCACTCTTCTTCTTGTAAAGAAATGATTTTATTATCATTATCATTATTATTATTGATTTCAGAGAGGGAGGGAGAGGGATAGAGAGAGAAACATCAATGATGAGAGTCATCGATCAGCTGCCTCCTGCACATCCCACGCTGGGGATCCAGCCCGAAACCCGGGCCTGTGCCCTGACCTGGAGTTGAACCCTAACCTCCTGGCTCATAGATCGATGCTCACTCACAGAGCCACATCTGGGGACCCAGAGGGAGCTCAGCCTTAAAGAGCGGCCCACCCCCTACAGTTAGACGTGTTTGGGGATTCTCTCTGCAGACCGCTGACCTCCCTTCTCCTCCCTGCAGACGCCCGGGGAAGCCAGCGACGGCCTGAGCGACCTGCCCAGCCCCTTCGCCTACCTGCTCACCATCCACCTGAAGGAGGGCCGGAACCTGGTGATCCGGGACCGCTGCGGTAAGGCCCGTCCGCTCGCTCTCTGCAGCCCTGCTTCCACCCTGTGTCAGTGTGGGTGGCCAACTTTTCTTTCTAACTTTTTAAAATGGACTTCAGAGAGGAAGGGAGAGGAAGAGAGAGACAGAAACATCAATGATGGATCGGCTGCCTCCTGCACGCCCCCTACAGGGGACCAAGCCCACCACCCCAGACATGTGCCCTGAGGGAATTGAACCGTGACCTCCTGGTGCCTAGGTTGACACTCAACCTCTAAACCTTGCCAGTAGCTGGCCAGGCAGCCAACCCTTTCTATCTCAGCGTGGATTGTAACGCACAGGACCCCAACTCTAAGCCTCCCAGGAACCAAGGCGTTTGCAGCAAATGATGTAAACCTACTGAACCCTATTATCCTTCCTTCGTAGCCACTGAGGAATACTGATAAGGACAGTCATCACCATCTACCGTTGTGTGAACTGGACTTAGCTCACACCAATGGCTTGAGGCCTAGCCTGTAACGCCTTCCACTGGTCCTGCTTTAATTACCCGTGAGAAAGATGTGAATAATCCTTATTACAAAGTTATCCAACATGCACAGAGATGGCGATGCCCTCTGAGGCCCATATCCTTGCCCTCACAGTAATATCAACCTCCCCTAGTGGCCACTGGGACCGTGTCCCCTTAGAGCTGTAGTGCTCATGCCAGCAGCCCTGTCCTCCAGGCCGCTGGTTCTGGGAACGATGCCCAGCTCCCCTGAAATCCTAGTGCACCCCCTTCCCCCCCCCCCCGGAAAACAGGAGCCCCTGCCTTACAGCCCAGGTGCTCCTTACTGGTAAGGCAGGTGCAGGGCTGCTTCCTGCTGGGGACCAGTGGAAGACTGGGCTGCTGCTGCCCTCTGGTGGCCACACTGCAGTATTGCAGAAAGGAAAGCGAAGTTCTTTGGAAGGATTCAATGTGACTTGACCGGCTGGGGGTGGGCTGGAAGGTTGAGGGGTCGGTGTGAGTTTTAGGTGATGCAGATTCGGGGCCCGTGCTTCCGGCAACCTGTTCTCCTTCTCCATTCCCGGTCCAGGTATAGAGTTGAGCGTTGTTTCTAGGACATTCCAGGAGGAATATATGGACAGGAAAAAACAAACAAAACATTTTCCTATTTGGTTTAGACCAGGGGTCTCAGGGAACGATGGACACAGACCACCCGGGTGTGAACACCAGCTCAGATACCAGGTAGCAAAGACTGTGAGGACTCACCTGGTGTGTGTGTGTGCTTGTAAGGACTTTGAGGATGTATGTGGGGTGTGGAGTCACATGGTAATCTCTATATATAAAAGACTAAGTGACCATTATGACTGAATGACTGGTCGCTATGATGCGCACTGACCACCAGGGGGCAGACACTCAAGCCAGGAGCTGCCTTCTGGTGGTCAGTGCGCTCCTATAGCCAACCTTTCGAGGTCCCTCCCCCTGGCCAGCCAACCGCCCATGGCCCTGGTCACCAGCCAGGCCGAGGGACCCCACCTGTGCATGAATTTGTGCACAGGGCCTCTAGTATACAATAAGTTTGTTTATACATTTCTTGTTGCTAAAACCTTTTTGAGTCTTACATCCTCTTCTAAAGAGTTTCTCTCTTTGTTTTGTGTCTCGAGAGAGAGGCACATTAACCTAGTATTTATTCTCTTTTCTGCGCGGTTTGACAGTTTTCGTGTATCCCTTTGATCTGCCCGAGTTTATTTTGATTCCTGGCCCAGCGTGGGGACTTAGTTTTACTTTTTTTGCCAAATGGCTATTTAATTAACTAGGACTAAGCTTTCCTTTCCCCAGTGACTCGATTGCCACTTCTCACTCGCACGTTACAATGCAGCACGTATTATCAGGGTCCGCGTGGATTTCTCTTCGCTTCCCACAGATGTGAGAGTGTTGTTTTGTTCGGGGCCAGCATCACACCACAGTTCAGTTGTATCGAAAGGTCACTCTCCATCCTTTTTATTTTGCCAAATCCTGGGGTTTGCTTCACCTGGGAGTACCTTCTGCGAACACCAGGTGGCGTGAGACCGCTGGATGCTGGGAGGGAGCATCCCAGCCACAGCTGGCCAGCGCCTCTGCCTCTGAAAGATGGTCATTCCAGAGCAAACCCGAAACGGTCAAAGATGCGGGCACTCCCCCCAAAGCGCAGGTGGTTGGATCTCCTTCACGCGCTGAGTGTGTAGCCTCCTCAGTGCCCAGCTAGCGAGGGGACCTGGTATTTAAAACCTGTTTCTCTCTCTCTCTCTCTCTTTTTTTAAAAATACATTTTTTATTTTTTTTTTACAGAGAGAAAGGGAAAGGGATAGAGACTTAGAAACATCGATGAGAGAGAGACATCCTTCAGCTGCCTCCTGCACGCCCCCTACTGAGGATGTGCCTGCAACCAAGGTACATGCCCTTGACCGGAATCGAACTTGGGACCCTTCAGTCCACAGGCCGAGCTCTATCCGCTGAGCCACTCCGTTAGGGCAAACCTGTTTCTCTTCACTCCCTCCCCACGTGGATGCCGATCACTGCCCATGGCCATGTCTGTCCCCACAGCCTTCAATGTGTCCCCGCCACCCAGGTCTCTCCTCGGGAGGTGTTTGTGGTCGGGCTTTGCTTTGGGATGGTGCATCCCTGTGGGGTGATGAGGAGGTCTGGAAGCTCTCCTGCTGTCCAGACCCGCAGTCGCCAACCGGTGGTTCGCGGGAGACTGGTGGTCTGTGGGGTCGGAAAGGTTGGCTGTTCTAGACTCGGTGACCTCTGTCTTCAGAAGGATTTATCCCCAGGCCAGTGGAGAATCCTGGAACTAAATGGGGCCGCCTCCTTTGTCCACTGCGGGAAACCGATCGCCGTTCACCCAACCCAAGATTATGGGCTTTTTAAAAAAAACATTTGTATTGATGTCAGAGAGGAAGGTAGAGGGAGAGATAGAAACATCAATGATGAGAGAGAACCATGGATCGGCTGCCTCCTGCACACCCCCCACTGGGGATCAAGCTTGCAACCCAGGCAAGTGCCCTGATCGGGAACCGAACCTTGACCTCCTGGTTCATAGGTCGATACTCAACCACTGAGCCACACCAGCCTGGCTGTTGACTTTGATTCAGTGGCGCTCCTCTTCTGTTGGGGTGAGTGAGTCTCCTCTGGAGCAGGTGGTTTGGTGGGTGAGCATTGCCACCCGACGTAATGGCATGCGGTCCTCCAATGGTCCTTTCCGCTCCCGTGGTCTCGCTGGCTGCGATGTCCCTAAGGCGGGCTCTGCTTCAGGGTGTGCGGGTGTTTGGTTCAAGTTCAGAACTTGGCAGGAGAGCTTTGCCCATAGCAAAGACGTAGGCTTTGCTTTAGGGTTCAAGGTAGTAGATTTTTAGTTTAAATTAGGAATGCTCTTTTTAAAAAAAACTACATCATGTAGTAAGTTTTCAGATACGTGGGTAGATAGACACATACACGACCATGAAACGGTATGTACACATAGATGCGTGGGCACAGAGGGTGAGGGACACCGCGGGGGATCCATGAATTTCTACGCGTCCACGGTCTCCACGTGGCCGCACTGGGCAGGGAGTTCTCTCTGCCGTCGGACCTTAAGCGCTCACAGCACGCCCGGTCCGAGGCCGGTGCCACATCTATTGACTCTGTGACATGCACTTTCTTCCTTCCCCCTCAGCCCTCACCCGCTCATACTGCTGCCTCTCCCCTCCTTCCTCCCACGCTGTCATGCCTTCCGGCTTTCCGTAGGTCCTTCTGGGATGCAGGATGTGTCTCCGCAGAACTCCACACCCTGTGTACTTCTGGATAACTCATTGAGAGTCGGGTGTAGGCATCTTCTCTGCTTTAATTTTTTTATTTTTTAAAAATATGTTTTATTGATTTTTTACAGAGAGGAAGGGAGAGGGATAGAGAGTCAGAAACATTCATGAGAGAGAAACATCTATTAGCTGCCTGCTGCACGCCCCCTACTGGGGATGTGCCTGCAACCAAGGTATGTGTCCTTGACCAAAATCGAACCTGGGACCCTTCAGTCTGCAGGCCAATGCTCTATCCACTGAGCCACACCAGTTAGGGCTCTGCTTTTATTTTTATTGATTGATTAGAGAGAGAGAGAGAGAGAGAGAGAGAGAGAGAGAGAGATTTACTTGTTGTTCCACTTACTCATGCATTCGGTGGTGTGTGCCCTGACCAGAGATCACAGCAGCCACCGTGGCGATGTGAACGGTGCTCTAGCCACCTGGCTACCCGGCCAGGCCAGCCCAACATCCTCTCTGACTGCCCACTCCCCCAAAGCCAATGTGGTCAGTGACCTCGTCACCAAATGGCTACTTCCTGAGTTCACCGCATGCATCCGCTGGCGGTGTTTCTCTCTCTGCTGTTTGTGAAGCTCTCGCTCTTCTTATTTAGAAAGCCGTCAGATCAGAGCTTTTGAAAAACAGCTCTGAAAGTCTTGGGGTCCTTTTAGTAAATTGAGGACAAAGCAAAAACAGGGTTTCCAACGTTAGTTCACTTTGTCTCGGGCCACAAAAGCAAAAGCACAAAAAGAGGGAGAAGGTGAGCATGGCAGAGTCTCAGCGGCAGAGTCCAGAACGGGGGTGACTAAGGGGAGGAAAAGGGAAGGCATTTGGGGGGGAGACAGGTGTGGGGCGGGGGGTGCGGAGAGCGGGGAAGGAGGGGAAGTCAGGTGTGGGTGCTGAAGGAGGTTTGGGGAGGGCCTGGTGCAGAGGCAGCGACTGAACGCCGGGAGGACCCTGCTTCCCACGCTGCCTCTGTGCCCCGTTATTTATGTCACACAGACTTCGTAAGCAATGAAGCAAGTTTCGGTAAAGCTATATACCGGATTAAAATAAACAAGCTGTGTTAAAATGGGCAATTTCAGATCCCTGACCCCATTGTAAGCAGGTCGAGAATTTTCCAGCCCGGCCGGCGTGGCTCAGTGGTTGAGCGTCAACCTAGGAACCAGGAGGTCATAGTTCAATTCCCGGTCAAGGCACAGGCCCGGGTTGCAGGCTTCATCCCTGGTGTCGGGCATGCAGGTGGCAGCCGATCTATAATTCTCTCTCATCATGGATGTTTCTGTCTCCCTCTCTCCCTCTCTATTCCTCTCTTAAATGAATTTAAAAAATATATATTTAAAAAAAATAATTTTCCAGAACTTCTTTCGGAAATTGGATTTTGATCAATTGCTCGGAAATTATCACATTACAGGGCCCACCCATGGGCAGGGCTTGTTCAAGGTGCACTTAGGGTGCTATACATGGTGGGTCCATCTGGGGGGATGGGAGGGCAGACAGTTGTCCTCCAGAAGAAAGTTCCGGAATATTTCAACCAGCCTGGCAAAATGGGGACCGCGGCCTGAGGCCTGGCACGGAGAGACACTTTTCCAGCGTTGGGAAGGCAGAGGAGCTCCTGGGAGCAGCAGCCGCTGAGTGCAGAGCCCGGCCCGGGGAGAGCCCGGCTGGCATGGCCCCTTCATGTCCCGTTAGTGGTGCCACCGGCTCGGAATCCTGCTGGAGGCGAACCTCCTTCTCCTTCCCTTCAGGAGCCGAGGCAAACAGTCTCTTCTCCCCCAGGGGACCGGGAAAATGCCCTCTCCACTTCCAAGATGCCCACTGGGGCTTCTGCAGGGGGCGGTGGATGCTGGGGGCACTGGGCCCTGTGCGGGCTGGAACTTCCTGCGTTGGCCACTAGAGGGCAGCAGCTGCTGCTCAGAAACACCTCCAGGGGAGAAAAAGCAGACCCTCCAGGATTATGGGTCGTGAAGACCCTCCAGGGATGGATCTGAGTGGCTGTGTGTCCTTCCCACTGAGCTGCCTGCTACTGTCCTCACATCGAACTGGCAACGTGCTCTGGCCTCCAGAGGCGTGGAGCAGGTGGGAGCCAGGAGTTAGGAATCCTTACTGATTTGCAGGCTTTTTTTAAAAGATTTTTATTGATGTCAGAGAGGAAGGGAGAGGGGGAGAGAGAGAAACAGCAGTGATGAGAGAGAATCATGGATCGGCCGCCTCCTGCATGCCCCCCTCTGGGGACAGAGCCCACAACTCGGGCACGTGTCCTTGAGTGGAATTGAACCTGGGACCTCTCCGTCCGCAGGCCGACACTCTATCCACTGAGCCACACCATCGAGGGCTGATTTTCAGGTTTTTTTGTACTCGTTCCACTGAAACTTACCTGGCCACTGGGTAAAGCTGGCAGGGAGACTGCTGGCCCGCAGTGTGTTAAGTTGCCAAAGGTGTTACCGTCGCTGCAAGGGAGGTCTGGGGTTTAGATCCCCCGTTCCCATCTTAATTCAGAGTTTATCCATTCCCTTGTCACCTGTCGGTGGTACATGGACCGTGCATACCTATTAGGCAGTTCTGGGCGTCAGATTTACCTTCCAGAGCTTTGCTTCAGAGGAGTTTAATTTTATGTTCATAGGTGGTCCAAGCTCAACATTTTCGAGAGCTCTAGCCAGTGTGGCTCAGTGGATACAGCCGTTGGCCTGCACTTGAAGGGTCCTGGGTTCGATTCGGTCAAGGGCACGTACCTCGGTTGCAGGATCCTCCCTGGACCGGGCCCTGATTGGGGTTCGGGCAGGAGGCAGCCAATCGGTGTGTTTCTCTCACATCGATGTTTCTCTCTATCTCTCCCTCTCCCTTCCACTCTCCCTAGACATCAATGGGGAATATCCTCGGAGGAGGATTTAAAGCAGTGGTTCTCAACCTTCCTAAGACCTCGACCCTTTAAGACAGCTCCTCATGGGGTGGTGAGCCCCAACCATAAAATTATTTCCGTTGCTACTTCATAACTGTAATTTTGCTACTGTTATGAATTGTAATGTAAATATCTGATATGTAGGATGTATTTTCAATTGTTACAAATTGAACATCATTAAAGCATAGGGATTAATCACAAAAACAATATGTAATTATATATTGTGAAATATTTATTTCTAATGACAAATAAATGAAATTTTGTCTTGAATCGTGGTGTAGCATGGGTACAGTCTTCATATGACAACAGTAAACTACATGGCGACACTTTGCTACACCGAGGAGCGGTGTGTTGGTTCCTAAGACCATGGGAAATAGGTGTTTTCAAATAGTCTTAGGGACCCCTGCAAAAGGGTCGTTTGACCCCCAAAGGGGTCGCGACCCACAGGTTGAGAACCGCTGATTTAAAGAGACAGCAGTGATTTTGTGAAAATTGGAAGAGCGGCAGCATTCTCAGCGTTGGCGGTGGCTGTCCGTCTGTACGGCAGCTCCCGGCCGCGCTGAGTGTCTCGGTGTGTGAGGTGGGGCTCTCGGTGAGGAGTCGGTCAGGAGCCTTCTCAGGGGTTTCGGGGACAGAGCCCTCTTGCTCCGTGGAGAGCATCTGTGGAGGCCGACACTCCCTGTGAACCTCTGGGTTCTCCCGCCGGTCGGGGGGGTCTGCCCCCCCCCCACTTCCACGCACTCCGTGCCCTGAGCTGTGTTATCTCAGCCCCCCGTTCCCCACTTCCGCCAGTTCCTCCTGCCGCTGAGTTACAAGCTGCGGCAGATTTATAACTGCTAGCTGCCTCTGTCCGGCTTGCCTCCCACTCTCCAGCAAACCCGATTCCCTCCCTCTCCCCCTCAAGCCCTTCCAGATGGACCGAGGGCTTACGTGTGAAAAAAAAAGTAAGAAAGGAAGAAGGAAGGAAAGAAAGAAAAGCTACAAACTCAGTGGAAGAAACATGGCTGAACTCATTTAAAATCTTGTAGAGGAAATTGCTTCTGAGCGGAATGTCAAGCTACAGCGCCGTAAATTTGCTCAAAATTTGACCAAAAAAATGAAAATTACTTTTTTGCAAGAAATAAGGTGAATTTAAACAAATTATGACTTGATAGTCTACATAGCCGATGGCTGATTTCCATAATGGAGGACCCGTTCAAATTCACAAGCAAATCAAGGATCGTGCACCCACAGAGAAAGGGCCAGGGGGTCTGAGCTAGAATTTTCTTGACCGAGAACTGGAAATGTAGGTCACTAAAGCATGATTTCCTCAAATGTTAGAAAAAGGCAATACCGTTATTTGTGGTTGGTTTTACTTTAATTTTTTAAATATGTTTTTATTGATGTCAGAGAGGTAGAGAGATGGAGAGAGAGATAGGAACATCATTGTTGAGAGAGAATCATGGATCGGCTGCCTCCTGCACGCCCCACACTGGGGATGGACCCCGAAACCTGGGCCTGTGCCCTGATAGGGAATTGAACGGTGACCTCTTGGTTCTCAGGTCATCGCTCAACCACTGAGCCACCTCGGTCAGGCTGTGTCATTCCTTTCAGAGTGCATGTGTGACCTCTGTTAAAATATTAAGAGGAGCCGAAACCGGCGTGGCTCTGCGGACTGAAGGGTCCCGGGTTTGATTCCAGTCAAGGGCATGTACCTTGGTTGCTGGCACATTCCCAGTAGGGGGCGTGCAGGAGGCGGAGGATCAATGTTTCTCTCTCTTCGATGTTTCTAGCTCTCTATCCCTCTCCCTTCCTCTCGGTAAAAAAATCAATAAAACATATTTTAAAAATATTAGGAAGAAAGAGGAGGGAAACCACGAAACCACCGACCTCGATCTCTCACAGAAAAAAACGCAGCTGCTGCTTTGGCGACTTCGGGCCGCTCCGGCCTCCGACCCCGATCTGCCTTTCCAGCCTCCTTTCCTGTTTCATTTTCTCCCTTCGCTCTGGGTCACCGGGAGCGCGGGCCTGGCATCGAACGGGTCTTACCATTTCACCCTCCGTCCCCCTCTGCCATTTCCCGCCGGTCCCTCCCGCGCAGATGGCCTCTTCCCTTCTCCGCTTGTTCAGATTCCCCCGAGTTCAGCCCCCCCTCCCCCCTCAGCCTCCACTGGTGCCCGGCTCCACCCATCTCCCACCCGGAACCAGCAGAGCCTCTGAGTTCAGTTCCGTTTTGACACCTTCCTCTCGGGCTCTGTTTACAGTCCGCCAGCTGCCCACCTGGTGCAGAAGAGCGGGGTTCGGGGTCCATTGCCTCTGCACCCCCTCCCGGTGCGGGGCACCCCCTCACCTGTCACCTGTACACGTCGGTGGCACCTCAGTGCCGTTAGCAGGCCTGATGGGTGTAGAGTCGGGGAGACCTCCTGATCCGTGTAGTGTCCTGAGTCTGAGCAAGGAGGAGGACTGTCCCACACGTTGCCAGGAGTGCAGATGGGCCCCCCAGTATTGTTGGGGGACCGGTGAAGGGCTAATACTAGAACCGCAGTGTCTGCTGGGATGGAGCCAGGACCTCTGCCACTGGTGTTGAAGGCCTTGCTGGTCTATTTCCTTATTTATTTTCCTCACCTGAGGATATTTCCACACTGATTTAAAAAATATATTTTTTTATTGATTCCAGAGGGGAAGGGAGAGGGAGAGAGAGATGGAAACATCCATGATGCAAGAAACTCACTGATTGGCTGCCTCCAGTACATGCCTTTGACTGGAATCGAACCTGGGACCCTTCAGACTGTAGGCCGACGCTCTATCCACTGAGCCAAACCAGCTTGCGCCATCGATTTTATTTTTTAAGATTGCAGGAAAGACAGAAACATTGATGTGAGAGAAACACATGGATGGGTTGCCTCCTGCACGCGCCCCAACCAGGGCCCAGGCCGGGAAGGATCCCGCAACCAAGGTACAAGCCCTTGACCGGTATCGAACCTGGGACCCTTGCTCCTTGCAGGCCGGCGCTCTAACCACTGAGAGCACCCCTGGCGGGGGCGGCCTGGGGATTGGGAACCGGAGGTCGTGTCACTCCATGGGGTCCACATGGCAGCGCAGGTGGCAGCCCCAGCCCGGAGGCTCCATCCCGGCCTCTTACATCCTCCCCTCCCCACCCCACCCCTCCTCTCCCCCCCGAGCCTCTTTGTGGCCAGAGAAGCTCTGCGAGCGGAGGGTGAAGTCTGCCTGATCGGGTGTCTGCTCCCGGTGGTGCCATCAGAGCGGTGTCCCCTTCCACGGCCACATCGTTGAGATGTCTCATCCCTGACACCCGGCACGTGGGCTCCGAGAGGAAAAAAAAAATCACCTACCACCCCCCTCTCCCTCCTTTCTCCGAATCTCCCCGAACCCCGAACGCCGCGCTGGACGGACCAGACACCCCTGTCCTTGCCGCCCTGTGAGCCCCGGCCCCTCCGAGGAGTCCCAGACAGACCCTCCTATTTCCTGCCACGTGGCGGCCGCCGTTCACCCGTGAAGCAGTCCGGGCGTATGTGGCTGTCGGGGTGCCTGGGGATCACCCAGTGTACTGTGCCTGCGAGAATGGGGGACCGGAGCCCGGGTTTGAGATGTTTATTTGGAGAGGGGCTGACAAGCATGACACCCCGATCTACAGTGGCGATTTCATCTAATTAGAGGCCGCTTTTATGACGGCTTTCCCTCCACTTTGGATGGGTGGGTGGATGGATGGAGGGAGAGAGAGACAGACACCAGGATGATGGTCACAGTCTGGCTTGCAGGGGGTGAGGCGTGTGTGTGGGGGGCAGGTTGCTCACTCGCTAGTGAGTATTCAGTGGCTGTGAATGTGCTCGTTTTTACAGTCCCTCCCAGAAGGGCACTTAACTTGGCTTGTGTGTGTGCCTGTGTGTGCATGTGCGTGAGTGTGTGTGTGCGTGTGTGTGTGTGTGTGTCCGAGTTTACACTGAAGGGGGCTGGGCTTCTGCGGCCCCGTGTCGCCAAGCTCACAGTGTGACACTGGGCTGCGTCTCCGTGGACCTGCGTCGTCTCCTGTCTGTGTGTTAAAGCCAGTAGCCTGGCGAGGTCAGAAGACTCGCATCAGAACGATCCAGTGTGTACGGCTTGCGATGCCAGAGGCACCTACCATCTTGCTTTCCAGGGGCCTGGCTTTGGGTGAAAGTAGCTGGGAAAGGCATTGCCTTCACCACCACCCCCCCACTAATTTTTAGTTCTGCAGCGAAATAGAAACGTGTGGAAAAAAAAAGGAATTAAAACCGTAACCGATTCCAGTCATTGAAGATGGGTATTAACGGTTTGGCCCATGTTAATGACAGAGTAACTTCGTTAATTTTTTTAAAATATATATATATTTTATTGATATTTTACAGAGAGGAAGGCAGAGGAATAGAGAGTTAGAAACATCGATGAGAGAGAGGCATCAATCAGCTGCCTCCTGCACACCCTCTACTGGGGATGTGCCAGAAACCAAGGTACATGACCTTGACTGGAATCCAACCTGGGATCTTTCAGTCCGCAGGCCGACGCTCTATCTACTGAGCCACCCCGGTTTTGGGCATTTTTGATTGATTATGCTTAGGTTATTGGGCTTGCTGTTAATATCAGGCACTCACTTCAGTATCCATGGGGGGGGGGCGTATACTGTGGTAAATGAGGGGTCTTTGTGTGCTTATTCATAGTTCTGTGGGTCGCAATTTTGTTTAAATAGATTTTTGTTGATTTCAGAGAGGAAGGGGGAGGGGAGAGAGAAACTTCAGTGATGAGAGAGGATCATTGACCGGCTGCCTCCTGCACGTCCCCTCCTGGGGATCCAGCCTGCAATCCAGGCCTGTGCCCTTGACCAGGAATCCAGGAATCAAACCCGGGACCCTTCAATCCTCAGGCCGATGCTCTCTCCACCGAGCCACACCGGCTGGAGCTGTGTTTCACAATTAATTATGATTCTCTAACCCCAAGTTCGATTTTTTTCCCCTTCCTTTGTAGCCATCCAGCTGGCTGTGTGTGGAGGCCCTCTTTAGTCCTCATTTGCTGGGCGTGTTTCTGTCTCTGTGACGTGGCCCGGGCATGATGGCATGCGTGCATGCACGTAACCCACATGCACACCACATAACCCCTGCATTCTGTTTCAGCCCCCCCGCCCCCCGCTCCTGCCACAGCCTCCCTTCCCTATTGATCTCAGAAGTGTGGAGGAGGGTCCGTCATCAGCTCTCTTTTCTGCTTTGGACGCCAAGACCCGAGGGACCTGATTCATTTCTTTGGCGCCCGTTTCAAAGCCCCCGGGGTGGGGGCGGGGGGCTGCGGGTCAGGGGTGCCGCCCGGTGGGCTCAGCTGGCCGGCCGAACAATGCTCTCGCTTTCCTGCAGGTGTGGAGGCTGCAAAGAATGGCAACTCTGTCCGTTTCATCTCTGCCCCCCCTCCCCCTCCCCCCTGTTCCAGGCTCCGCCCCTCGCCCCATCTTTTGGAGCCAGGGGTCCCAGACATGGGTTGATGGATTATGATTATGTTCTGACATACGGGGTTCTGTCGAGTTCACCATCTGGCCCAGTGTTTGAAAAACAAACCAACAACAAAAAAATTCACCAAAAAAAAAAAAAAAGGTTTCTTTTCCCTTTTCACTGCCTCCCTGCCGTTCTTAAAGAGGGGTGGGCTTCTCCCCAGGACTCTGGAGGTTGCAGGGATTTTGGGGGGCAGTATGGTGATGCCCTACCTAGCAGTGAAACAACAGACAGAGCTCAAGGATCCCATTTATATTCCACCACGCGACGCATCCATCCTTCACCCCAAATTGCTTCGTATGTCCCTGCTCCCCACCTCCGGGGCCTGCGGGGGTCGGCCCGGGGACAGATTCGTTCTGGGTGCTCGCGATGAAATGCTTTGAGCTTTGAGCCGGGGGAGCGTGGAAGGAAACCTGACTTAATGGAGAGATCCCAGGCGTTCGCATACATTTGAAAAAATAAAATAAAAACCCATCTCGCTCTCTCTCTCTCCCTCTCTTAAAGGCACCAGCGACCCCTACGTGAAATTTAAGCTGAACGGGAAGACGCTGTACAAGAGCAAAGTCATCTACAAGAACTTGAACCCGGTCTGGGATGAGATCGTCGTGCTGCCCATACAGAGCCTCGATCAGAAGCTGCGCGTGAAGGTAATCACCGCAGGCGGCTTTCCCACCGGCTCTCGGAGGCCGGTCTCTTTCCTCCTCTCCCCAAACGGACCCCCTCTTACTGTTCTAAGCACCGGCTAAAACACGCTAGCTGGGAAGGGTGGTCTCGGGGCCTTGCCAACCAGGCACATTTCTTCCAGACCCGTGAGACTGGATTGTCTGCGCGGAAAATCCGCATCTGCACTGATGGTGCTTAACCTTCCCGCATGTGGAAGAGTTATGGCCGGCAGTTCAGAGAGCGGCGCGGGCTTCAGGCCTCTCTCATTAGGAATAACTTTATTTTTGCTAGAGCGCTGAGCTACTGGCTGTGAGCGTGCATTGCTCCACATCTGGGTGAAGTCTGCAGGCGTGGAGTGCAGGCGGAGAGGCCAGGCGTTCACGTACATTTGAAAAAAAAAATAAGGGGCCAGAGAATACTGAGCGAATTCCCGTTCAGCTGGCAGACCCATGCACCGGGGGAGAGGCTAAATTTTACCGAGAGCCCTTGGAAACGGCCGAAAGGGGTCCGTGGTGCCTCCCCCAGCGGCTTGGCTGCGTTCCTCTCGAGTGGACTGTGCAAAGCGTTAGGAGGCCGAATGTAAAGTTCCCAGCCCCCTGCATGGACGCGTCACTCGACAGACGTGGTTTCTCGCGTTCACACACGTCCCCGGTCCCCCGTGCAGGTGTACGATCGGGACTTAACGACGTCTGACTTCATGGGCTCGGCCTTCGTCCTCCTCAGCCAGCTCGAGCTGAACAGGTACCGTGCCTTCCCCTTCCGGTCGTCACTAATGAGCTTCAGAGGGGACCCCAGGTCACGGTCACGGGCCTGGGTGGGGATCAGATGACAGAGGAAGTCTGCAGGCATGAAAGAGCCTGCGCACGTCCACCTAGATGAGTGATTTTTGCTTTTCCGCTCCCCAGTGTCCGTGTCCGATATTAAGTCCCCCCGTCATCCATGCCACAGGGTGCTCTGAATTCCCCCTCTCGCTTGTTAAAACATCCCGGCCCCTGTTCGCTACCTGACTTGAAAGGAACACAAGGGTTTACATGTTTCTGGGGTGGAGGAGGGGGGAGCAGGTGAGAAGCAGCGAACCAGCTGTTGCACTCGGCGGTGCCACACAATTTCTCCTCCTCGCAAGCGGTTGTTGTATTTTCTGAATCGGGCGCTTTTTAAACGTGTGTTCTAACCCCGATTCAGAGGCAAGAGACTTTCCCCATGGGTGTCTGATGCATTGCCACACTGCATAGGACTGCCAGGAAGTGCTAACATGATTTGTTGGTTTTGTTGATTTTTTTATTTTTATTTTTTTGCTTGTAGGACGACGGAACATATTTTAAAGTTGGAGGATCCAAACAGTTTAGAAGACGACATGGGCGTGATTGTGCTGAATCTGAACCTGGTAGTGAAACAGGGTGACTTTAAGAGACACGTGAGTACTCCCATTTGGTTCATTTTGAAATCCTCCATTTCCATTGCCCTTGGACTACTGGATTGATCTGTTCTGTAATTGTTTTGAGGGGAAACAAATAATTTGACAGAAACGTAAATAACTTTACTCGTGGAGATATGTATATCTCTGGAAAGAAAAATCAATAATTCTCGTGCCCCAACCGGTGTGGTTCAGTGGATAGAGCCTTGGCCTGCAGGCTGAAGGGTCCCAAGTTCAATTCTGGTCAAGGGCATGACCTTGGTTGCGGGCACATCCCCAGCAGGGTGTGTGCAGGAGGCAGCTGATGATGTTTCTCTCATCGATGTTTCTAATTCTCTCTCCCTCTCCTTTCCTCTCTGTAAAACATCAATAAAATCTATTTTTTTTAAAAAAGAATTCCCCCTCTTTGGGCTAGGGATATAGATAGCGCTGCTGTGACTAAAATGTGTCTGTTGCTCGTGGTTTGCTTTTATCAGATCATCTGAAATACATTTTTACCAAGTGTTGAGGTTTTTACTTACCATCTTCTCAGGTACTAGCTAACATGCGTGTTGTTCTGTTATGAAAAGCAGTTTCTAGGATTTAATTATTGCGTGGTACATTATGAAGGCCAAGTATATATGAGAAGTATTTCCTTTTTTTTTTCTCTTTTAGCCACCACGTTTTATAGGGAGAGTACTTCGGGAAAGTCAGAGATTTTAATGTTCTGTGGTCCGATATGTAGAAATTTCTAGTTGATGCACAGCCAGGTGAAGATTCCTGTAACATCAGCAGAGCTTCGGGCTCTGTGATGATATGGTTAGGGTGCTGTTATTCTGAGCACCTATGCAAACAGTGATCTCATTTTCTACCCAGAGCATAAAGCGAGGCTCCGAGGATTAAAATAGGAGCAGAAAGCGTTTTTGGTTGTCCCTTGTCTGAAAGGCACTTTTGAAGCCAGCCGAGATACCTCCTGGAAAATGGCCGGAAACGGAGTGAAAGCTGAGCGTGTTTCACGTGGGGGCATGTTTATGCATCAGGCCTCCATTAACGCTCCTCGGATCGAGTCACCGGGGTCGGCGGCGAGAATATTCTTCACTCTGACATCATCTTCGCTTGTCGTGGTAACTTATTTTCATGATGAAAATCGTGACTGATTTACTGGCCGGCTGAGAAAAATGGCTCCAAGGAAGCAGGGAAAACAGCCCTGTGACTTTTCAAATGCCAGAGGGTCAGCCAAAATAGTTGCTATTTTTAACTCAAAATCGTCCGCGGCTTCCCTGGCCGATAACGGAGAAAAACGTAGCCATCCCTTTTTAAAGACGTGCCAGCCTTCAGACCAGAGGCCTCGTGAGAGCTGGCGTTTTGGATGTGGAAATGCCTGTCTGTTGCTGTTGGAAATTAATCTGTTTTTTCCAGCCAGCATAATGAAGAAGGAATTTTCTGTGGCTTCTCCCAGTCCTGACAGGGTTGGCACTGGAGTGAGTGGCACTGTGACCAGTCACTTGAGCTAGAGACCGGGTTAAGATAATATGGAAGGAAAGCAGTATCATTGCCACCTGCGTGAGCAATTGCTAGCTGATCTGTTCCGATACCTTCTTGCATGTTCACGTGGGGCTTTTAAAGTTGGACAATTTCCCCATGAAAACACTTGCATGTTTAAGCGGCATCATAGCTGCCTATTTATTCCCCTTGTGTGTAGCAGTGATACTGACCCTGACAATATATTTAAATATTGCCAAAGTTTGGAGCTTGGAAGTATGTCTGCCTCAGTTAAAAATTTATTTCAACTGGCAGAGAAATTACTCAATGCACTTGAGTTTTTTTGTACAAAGCATCTCAAAGAGTCCTAAAAGTAGCCACACAGTCATCTTACTTGGTTTGGCTAGCTTATTTAAAAAATATATATATTTTTAGTGAGTTCAAAGAGAAAGGGAGAAAGAGAGAAACATCAGTGATGAGAGAGAATCACTGATCAACTGCCTCCTGCAAGCCCCACACTGGGGATCGAGCCTGCAGCCCGGGCACGTGCCCTGACCAGGAATCGAACCGTGACCTCCTGGTTCATAGGTCGATGCTCAACCACTGAGACACACTGGCCAGGCCCCAGATGCTCTTTTTGAGAAATGTTCAGACTGGGTATGTGCTCTCTCCTGTACTTTTCTCATTTCCTTTGTCTGGCAGAGGTCTAGTGTGCAAAATACTTATTTTATTTGTGTTTTATGTGGGAATTATAACGCAGGGAGAATGCCCTGCCTGCTCTCACTCGTTCCACTTGGCAGTTTTGTTTTTCTGTTTCTGTACTTGGTGGAAGTATACCCCTGCGAGGAATATTTTATCCTGGGCTCTGGGTAAGTTACTCAACTCACAGTGCCATCAAGGGACCTTTTGGATATAAAAGGAAATGTCTGAGGATTTCTTTTAAAAAATTTAAGTTAATAGTTAAGTCATCTTATATTGGGTTTTTAAGTGGGAATAATAACACGAAGTTGGGAAGACAATGGTTTATTGATAGGGAATATTTTGTGTATAAATTTCCATTTTACGTTAAAGCGTGATGGAGAGGTTTCGGTTTGAATTCTCCGTGTTGAACCTGCATTTTTTACTGTCATCACTGAGGCGCTCTCTGTTGCTCTGGAACCACGCTGACAGAAACCTTAGCGTGTGCAGAGTGTCTGTGAATCGACCCTTCGTGTGCCTGGCTGTGTGGTGGGCAGTGTAAGCGGGAAGGGAAGGCAGTGAGTGGCCGGAAAGCTGCCCCACCTGGAACCCCCTTTTCTTGGCAAGAATAGGATCGGAGTTAGAATTCTACCCGACTCCCTGGGTTGGAATCCCGGCTCCCACAGCTTCTAGTTTTGAGAAGTTAAGTGAGCGAGTCACTTTCACAGACGAACCTCAGGGACAGTTTCCTCTCGCGTGAAACGGGGGTAAAGAAAGGCTGTGTTACAGAACTGTGGGATCGAGGTGGTCAGATACTGAGCGTGGCATGCTGTAGGCACGCTGTGTGGTAGCTTTCATGTTGTAGTAAGCAGAAACAATAGTCCTTTTGCATGTAGACCCATATCCCTTTTATATGTCCTTTATGATTTATTCTGGAAAACAAAAGAATCATAGATCCAAAACCCTAAATAATTAATCTTGTGTGCGTGTTGTGTGGAAATGCTTTTGTTCATGTGTTCCTGGGAAAACACCCGGAGGCACTGATTTGAGCACCCAGGTTGTGGGATCTTCAGCCCCGTGTCACGGGCTGAATGCTGAACTCACAGTGTTCACCGGCGGAAGTGTGTTTTTAAACAAAGACTATTTTCAAGTCACATCTGTGTCCACGTCTCTAGTCAGTCACTAGGAGGTGAGTGGATTTCCCCCATTTATTGTCTGGTTTCTGACTTCCTGGGGAGAGATGTCTCGTGTGGCTTGGACAGGTCATTTGCCTAAAGGTATTTTTCCTTAAGCAGTCATAACCAGTGTGGGCTGCCCCATCACATTCATAAGTGAGTTGTAATCTCCCACATGCACCCGAGTTTGAACACCCAGTTAGGTGGCTAACCAGCCACAGGACTGGGCCGCGATGCAGGGAACGAGAGGATGTGGCGAGGAGAGAATTTTAATTGTCTGCGCAGTTCAGCTGCCTCCCTTTAGCATGACCAATGGGGGCTCCAGAGAGAGCGAGCGATGGAGAAATCCTTGCTGTTCAGAGATTTTTTTTCTTCTCTCCCTCAGAGCTGTGTTAGCCTATTTTTCTTCCTTGTGTAGGAACGACTCAGACTTTTTTTTGGTTTGTTTTTTTGGAAAATTGAGACTTAATCCGTGGAGGTCAGTGGAATTATTTTTCCAGCATCTCAAACTCTGGAAACCTAAACACAAACTCACATTGCCCATGGATTTCTTTAAATGTGCTCGTCCGATGGCCTGAGTATTCCAAGTGGAGCGAGCACTCTGCCTTTCAGAGGGGACTTGTGCTGTTTTTAGGCATTTCTGAGCATATTTCTGCTGCCCTCTGCTTCCCTCCTTGGAAGCACTGTGAGGAAATGCTGTAAGAACCACCGGGGCGAGATTCTTCTCTGTTTCTAGCTGTTTCCTTGTCACCCGGGTTTTCTCTGAAACCTCAGAGAAAGGTGGGGTGTCCGTCATTTGCATGTCATCTTTGCCATCTGACTAATAGGATGATATCTTTTTAAAAAATATATTTTGTAGATTTTTTTACGGAGAGGCATTGAGAGGAATAGTCAGAGACACCGATGAGAGACATCCATCAGCTGCCTCCTGCACACACCCTACCGGGGACGTGCCTGCAACCAAGGCACATGCCCTTCAACCGGAGTCTAACCCGGGACCCTTCAGTTCACAGGCCGATGCTCTATCCACGGAGCCACACCGGTTTCGGCTAGAAGGATACCTTTGTGTGGCTCACTAATGGTTCTGTTTCTCTCTTTCATTTTGCCATCGCTCGCCATTCCCCGGACACACCGGATCCTCACTCAGCGGTGGTCGAATCGGAAGCGGCTGAGCGCAGGCAAGGTAAATCTCATGGGTTCTTTAACGTGTTGTTGACATCAGTGGCTTAGAAGTGCGTCCTCATGACAGATCCAAATGCACACGTGATCCACACCAGCGACCCCTCGCCCGAATGGGCCTGTGTCCCTCTCCCCGCTGTCCGCAGGAGGGACGCAGCCTCCCTTTTAAAACCCCACAAGGCTCAGCCAGATGTCTGACCTCCCTCCCCTGGCTTTGGTGGTGACATTTTATACGTGTCTGCCACGTTGGAGTGTTCCACTTCATTAAGTTCAGATGATGTGGGGTGCCGGGCCGAGAGATGGAGTCTTTTAGGAAGTTATTGACTGTCAGGTAGAGATTAGCTTTGTTGTTATAGGGACAAAGGAAATAGAAATTAAAAGGGTTTTGCATGTTTTATAACTTCTGGGGAAAACACACACACACACACACACACACACACACACAAAACACCACTTACTGTTTTTTTTTTTTTTTTTTTTTGGTGAGATTATTTTAGATATTTCTTAACACCAGAACTGGTGATGTTTTTACGTGGTTAGTTTATACTTAAGCAGTTATATCCACGGCTGTCCAGTTTGTAAAAAAGGGTAGGTACCGGGTAGAAATGTCTTATGAGTTATTAGGTTGTTAAATTAGCACCTTGCAACTTAAGCGACTGAATGCCTTAAATGAGTGTAAAATGAAACCAACAAAACCTTTTTAAAAATGATAACTTCATTCAGCAGCTGGGCTGCTTTGTTAGAGAGAAATACCCAGCATCGGGATGGCGGTGGTTTATGTGTGCATGTGTGTCAATTACTTATGTGCATTTATTTACACAAACACCTGCACAAATACATATACCAGCTCTGGTTTCTGACCTCAGCGGCTTTCTTCTCTGTAAAATAAGGAGAATGAGACAAAGACTTTGTGAATTTATAAGAGAGAGAGTGTGTGTGTTGCCTTTTAAAATTCAAAAGAACCCTAGCAGGTTTGGCTCGGTGGGTAGAGCATCGGCCTGCAGATGGAAGGGTCCCGGATTCAATTCAGGACAAGGGCACATGCCTGGCTTGTGGGTTCAGTCCCCAGTGGGGGGCGTGCCGGAGGCAGCTGATCCATGATTCTCTCTCATCCTTGATATCTCTTTCTCTCTCTCTCTCTCTCTCTCTCTCTCTCTCTCTCTCTCTCTCTCTCTCCCCCTTCTCTCTCTGAAATCAATAGGAATATATTTTTAAAAAAATCAATAAAATTCAAAGGCATCCCAAATTCTGATGCTTCCTGAAGCCTATGTCCTTTGCATGTCAAACCCTTTAAAAAATAGCTGTAATAAGCCCTAACCGGTTTGGTTCAGTGGATAGAGCGTCGGCCTGCAGACACAAGGGTCCCAGGTTCCATTCCGGTCAAGGGCATGTACCTTGGTTGTGGGCACATCTCCAGTGGGGGGCGTGCAGGAGGCAGCTGATCGAAGTTTCTCTTTCATCAATGTTTCTAACTCTCTATTCCTCTCCCTTCCTCTCTGTAAAAACCAATAAAATACATTTAAAAAGAGTAACTATGATAAGGTGTTTGGGTTCCCGGCCAGTTCACTGGGTGTCCCAGACGCCGGCTCTCCTTTCGAAGCGAAGATTCGGTACATAACGTGGACGCGGTCTCAGAATCGCCTCCACACTCTGCCTTACTCCGTTGTGGTCACTAGAGGGTAGAAGAGCCTCACGTCTGGCCGCAGTCAGAGCGTGCGCACCGCCCGGGCGCCGTGGGCGAGGCTGACAACGCTGTATTTTCTCAGTTTATTGATTCTGCCGCTGCACTAAAACCCGGGCCCGGACATCAATAACCAGCGGTAGTTAGGCAGCCCGGCCTGTGGAGGAGCCGGGCCGTTGGTGGGGGAACATAAAGGCTGGGAGGAGAAATTGTGAGCTTGGGGAATATCGAGGCTGGGGAGGACGGAGAGGTTATGGAGGAATGGCCCCGGGAAGGAAGGAGGAGAGAGGAAATGTTGACGGCCCGGATAAAGATGTCAAAAATATGGGAGAGCAGCGGGGCCGGGAGAGCAATATTTATTTCTCGGCTCCAGAGGTGTATCTTCCCACTGAGCTGCTGTCTGTGTGTGTGTGTGTGTGTGTGTGTGTGTGTGTGTGTGTGTGTGTGTGTGTTTCTCCCTTCCACGGTAGTTTCTAGCATTCGGACTTCAGTCCACGGGGCTCAGGGACATCGTAAATGTCCAAAGCGTGTGGCTGTGTGTTTCATCAAACCTCAGAGGCACAGAGCTCGTTGCAGGCTGCCTGTGATCCTGCGTTGAGAGACGCGGTTGTCGGAGGGGAGGCAGAGAATTGCAAGTGGCAGGCCGATTCTTGGCGACTGTTTCTAAAAACCTTACTTCTCTCTCTGAAAGGTGTGCAACAGTTTCATAGATAAAAATTAACAGCCGTCGCTGCTTTTATAGCACGGAGTCTAATGGGAAAAGTGCAGGAATGGAATTGATGAGTTACTGATTGAATTCAGAAATCTGTGCATGCGCATATGCACATACACACACACACACACGCACACACACACACCTGCCTGCTGTTATCGGAGCCATTTGAGTGTGTACAGGTATGATGGCTGAGTACAGCACCTCTTGAGTTCTGTATTTCCCTCACTTTCGGTTAATTCGCACCGAGATAAGCACATATTCTCCCTTAGCCCCTCCTTGGACCCACCCTTTTATGCCCTCATCTGTCAGCGATCCCAAGGTAAGAGCCGTGTCCCGCCCATGTGTAATGTTTTTTTCTCTGTGAAATTGGTGGACTAGCCGTGCCAAAGTTCGGCCTGGCTGACTTCACCTCCTTTTATCTCTGCTCCTCTGTTGTTTCAGAGGCTGATCTCCACAAGGTAGGGTTTCAAGGTCCTCTGTCAGCTGGCCTCCAGCTGGCTGTGTGCATGAGAGGAATCGGCAGGTCCGAGAGGGTGGGGGAGGGCCGAGGGCGGTGTGTCTGCGTTTTGCATCTCCCATCAGCCAGCCCAGCTGGTTTTCAGCTTTTCCCGGTGACCCTGAACCTAGTATTGACTCTTATTTTTTTTTAGTCTCTGTGGCCCAAGCGGCTTAGAATGTCAGTGTGCAGGCTAAACCCAGCCCTGGTCTGTTTTCCCAGACAACGGTGGTGTTGACCACAGCTGCAGGAATCATGTATGGACCGTCTCGTGCGCCCGGCCCGTGTTGCTCAGTGGTTGAACGTCGACCTATGAACCAGGAGGTCATGGTTCGATTCTGGTCAAGGACACATGTCAGGGCTGCGGGCTCCATCCTCAGTAGGGGGCGTGCAGGAGGCAGGCGGTCAATGATTCCCTCTCATCATCGATGTTTCTATCTCTCTCTCCCTCTCCCTCCTCTTTGAAATCAATAAAAAAAAATATACACTGAGTAGCCAGATTATGATGATCATTGAACACATAATAATCTGGCCACTCGGTGTATATCCTATACAGTGGTACCTCGAGATACGAGTTTAATTCGTTCCGTAACCTTGAGGCATGGGAAACTATGAGACGCTCAGGTCGAGGTAAACTGGTGGGTCATGTGCAGGCAAACTTATGGGTCGTGTGCAGCTGGCTGATCCATGCGATTACTCCTATCTCAAATGTTGCTCGTATTTCAAAGCAAAAATCGCTCGCTCGACAGCTCTTATCTCAAAAATCTCATATGTTAGGGCACTCGTATCTCGAGGTACCACTGTATAATAAAAGGCTAATATGCAAATTGTCCCCTCCACCAGGAGTTTGACCAGCAGGCATACCAGCCAACTACCCATGTCCCTTCCCCCTGGCCAGACCCCCACCCATGCACAAATGCATGCATGCACCAGGCCCCTATACTGTATGTGTGTGTGTGTGTGTGTGTGTGTATATATATATATATATATATATATATATAGAGAGAGAGAGAGAGAGAGAGAGAGAGAGAGAGAGAGAGAGGGAGGCTACACACACACACACACACACTGAGTGGCCAGATTATTGTGCATTCAGAGATCATGATAAGCTGGCCACTGGGTGGACATTAACCAGTCTGGGGCTGGCAGTGGCAGTGTGGAGTCTTTGGGACAGAGACCTAGTGGCCGACAAGCCGAACTGCTGACGGACAGACCTTCCCAGGAGAAGGCCCCACCCTGCCCAGCCTGGGAGCCCTCGGTGCCCTCCCCCCCCCGCCCGGCTCCCTGCGGGGATCTGATTTCTGCGAGGTTCTCGGCACCTCGTTCAGCTGTGCAAACACATGCTGCCCGGGGAGCCCCGCTCTCAGGCCAGCGATGGTTTCTTTCCTGTGGGACCCAGGACAAACGGGAGGCCCCGGCCCTGGCTCTGGGCTTTTTTTTTTTTTAATTGATGTCAGAGAGGAAGGGCGAGGGAAAGAGAAATGGAAACACCAGTGAGGAGAGAGAATTAGCGACTGGCTGCCACCCACATGCCCACACTGGGGGAAGGAATCGAGCCTGCGACCCGGGCATGTGCCCTGACTGGAATCCAACCGTGAACCTCCAGTGGTTCATAGGCTGACACTAACCACTGAGCGACAATGGCCAGGCTTAGCCTCCCCCCCCTCCCCCCCACACACTCTTCCAGTGGGATTATTTTGTGAGAGTCGTCAGTTAGACGCTGAGGGTTCTGCATGAATTTAGGGCATGCCCTCCCGCCTTCTTCCCCCCTTTCCGCTTCCGGCAGCCCCTCTAAAGGAGGAATTGGTAGAGCTACTTACTGGGTTTAGGTTGCTCTTTTTTTTTGTTTTTTAATATGTTTTTGTGGTTTTTAGAGAGAAGGGGGAGGCAGATGAGATCAATGATGAGAATCACCAATTGGCTGCCTCCTGCACGCCCCACACTGGGGATGGAGCCCACGACCCGTGCCTGTGCCCTGACCGGGAATCGAACCGTGACCTCCTGGTTCCGATGTTGATGCTCCACCACTGAGCCACACTGGCCGGGCGGCTTAGGTTGGTCTTGAACCCCGAGAGCTGTCCTGTTCATGGACTGGAACCGCCTTTCTTGCTCGTTTTTCCACTTTAGCTTTTTGAGGTCTGCCAACCTCAGACTCCTCATGCAGTAGCTACCTGGTGACAGGGTGCTGGCGGCGGGGGGTGGGGGGTGAGGAGGGGCTGGCCTGTGAATATTTGTGGGTTTTGTGGGTCGTACTCTCCTGCGATGGGGTGATGGGCACCTCCTGTCAGCTCTGACCCCTCCTGGAGCTCCCATCCCCGGCCTGCGTGACTCTGTGGGTTCGCCGACTCGGTGGCTGAATGAGTGATTCCTGGGAGGTCCTGGCGGGTTATTGTGGCTCTGCTTTCCTCTGACTCAGTCATACGGGTCACAGAGTCACTCTGGCTTCTGAGCTCGGGGCGCAGACAAGCGCTCACCCAGGGCTGAGCCCATGGCGGGCAGCGTGCTGAGCAGGTTGTCGCTTCGCTAAGGGCTGGGCCCCCCACTCCACGCTTGCTGAGCTCTAGACTCCAGCAGTCTCTCAGCAGCCCTCCCAGGAGCGACCACAGCATGCTCGGGGAGAGCCGCTGGTGTGGCCTCACATGCAAAGCCGGACGGTGCGAGGAGGAGGGGAGGAAGCTAGGGGGTCAGTGGTTACGCTGATACATCGCAGGCAGCGCTGGGCTGGGGGTGCGGCAGAGAGGTGCCCAGGGGCGGGGAACAGAAGGAGGCCGTGGGCATAGGTGCCAGCCTGACCTTGCAGAAGCCCAAGGGTGAGCAGTTCCTTAAATGTTGTAACACCAGGGCTTCACTCAAGCCCCCGCCCTGCATGGCCCAGCACTGAAATATGTTTTTATCTTTTTTAAAAAATATATTTTATTGATTTTTTACAGAGAGGAAGGGAGAGAGATAGAAAGTCAGAAACATCGATGAGAGAGAGACATCGATCAGCCGCCTACTGCATGCCCCACAGTGGAGATGTGCCAGCAACCAAGGTACATGCCCCCGACCAGAATCGAACCTGGGACCTTTCAGTCCGCAGGCCGATGCTCTATCCACTGAGCCAAACCGGTCTCTGCCTGAAATATATGTTTTTAAATGCTTATTGATTTTTTTAGAGAGAGGTAGGGATACTGAGAGAGAGAGGAAGAAAGAGAGAGAGAAAAAGAGATGGAAATGTGGATTTGTTGTTCTACTTATGTATACACTAGAGGGCCGGTACATGAATTAGTGCACCAGTGGGGTTCTTCAACCTGGCCTGAGGGATTGGTCCGAAACCAGATCTCCGACACCCCCCGAGGGGTCCTAGATTGAGAGAGGGCTCAGGCCAGGCCAAGGGACCCCACTGGTTCATGATTGGGGCAGGGGAGGGACGCAGGAGGGCTTATGGATGTGTCTGGCCTGTCTCACTCAGACCCAATCCACTGGCCTCCAGCAGCAAGCTAACCTACTGGTCGGAGCTTCTGCCCCCTGGTGGTCAGTGCACCTCATAGCGAGTGGTTGAGCAGGGTTAGCATAGCATTAGCATACTAATGACCCAGTGCACACAATTCATGCACATTAAAGGGGGATTAATTAGAGAAAATAATTTAATGTTGCTATTTGCCTTCTCTCTATAATAGAAGTGTCAGAAATGAAAGGAAATTAGTAAAATGTATATAAAAACCTTCCCCCTGTCAGAGTCTGGGGCTCACCACAGGACCCAGAGTCAAGTCTTTGCCCACCACATGCACCTCAAAATCGTGTGAGACCCACACTCAGCCGTCCTCCTCCCCCATTGGGCTAGATCCAGAGCTGGCCAGTCCCACCCTGTCAAGCCCTGCCAGGCAGGGGAAGTTGCCTCAGGTCCCCTGGCCTGAGGTCCCCTGTCAAATCCTGCCAGGTAGGGGGGCTCAGCCTCAGGTCCCTCCTGTGCTGGGTGGGGGTGTGGCCTGAGTTTCCCTGACCCGCACTGGGAGTGCACCTTGAGGTCCTTTATCAAGCCCCACTGGGTGGGGAGCATGGCCTGAGGTCTCCTTCAAGCCCATCCAGGCAGGGGTTGCAGCCTCAGGTCCCCTGGCCCAATGCTGGGGCAGGGGGCATGGCCTGAGGTCCCCCGTCAAGCCCTGCTGGCCAGTGGGTATGGTCTGTGGTCCCCCAGCCTGAGGTCCCCTACCCCAGCAACCAGGAGGGTAAGTGAACCTTGAGGTCCCCCATCAAGCCCCACCTTGAGGTCCCCCGTCAATCCCCACCAGTGTGGCCTGAAGTCCTCTGTCAAACCCTACTGGGTGGGGGCACGGCCTGGTGCTCGGGTTGGGGGAGCAGCCTGAGGTACCCTGTTAAGCCCCATGGGGGCGGGAGAGGGCATTGCTTGTTAAGGCTCCTTATGGGGAACTTGGCCTCAGCTGTGGTTGTAGCCATCTGCATGACGGAGTGATGGTCAATTTGCATATTCCTTCTTTATTGTATAGGATTACACTTTGATTGGTCGAATGGCCAACCAGTCAACCAGACACTTGGCATATTAGGCTTTTATTATATAGGATTCATTGGGTGATTCTTCTATGTGCCCTAACCTGAGATCAGATCCAAGACCTTGCTACATTGGGACAACCCTCTAACCCAGTGTTCGGCAAACCTCGGCTCACGAGCCACATGCGGCTCTTTGGCCCCTTGAGTGTGGCTCTTCCACAAAATACCACGGCCTGGGTGAGTCTGTGGCATTAGAAGAAGTTTAAGTTTTAAAAGTTTGTCTCTCAAAAGAAATTTCAATCATTGTCCTGTTGATATTTGGCTCTGTGGACTGATGAGTTTGCCGACCATGGCTCTAACCTACTGAACTACTGGCCAGGGCCAGCACTGACACATTTTAAGTGAAGAAGAGATGTAGACATTTAGAACTTGGAAGTAAAGGATGACAATTGTGAATGGAGAAATACAAGTGGGGTAAATTGATTGCCTTCTGAACTTGCTAGAGATCAGGGCAAAGAAGAAAATCTGAAGTTACCACGGAGCCTTCCTCTTCTTCTTCTTTCTGTTTTAAATGCATTGAGAAGCATCTCCCTGGTTCCACACCCTGGGAGTCGTTGAGTATTTGTAGACATTATCCACTTTTAAGAACAACTCTCAAACAAATTTTTAAAGTATATTTTTATTGATTTCAGAGAGGAAGGGAGAGGAAGAGAGATGAAAACATCAATGACGAGAGAATCACTGATTGCCTGCCTCCCACACACCCCACACTGGGGATCGAGCTCGCAACTGGGGCATGTGCCTCGGCTGGGAATCAAACCTTGACCTCCTGGTTCCTAGGTCGACTCTCAGCCTCTGAGCCACACCGGCCAGGCTAATTTTTATGATAGAAACATCACGTAGGAGAGAGAATCATTGATCCGCTGCCTCCTGCATGCCCCCCTACTGGGGATTGAGGCCGTAAGCCAGGGCATGTGCCCTTGACTGGTATCGAACCCGGGGCCCTTCACTCTGCAGGTCAACAACGCTCTATCTACTGAGCAACACTGGCCAGGATAATTTTTATTTTTGAGCGTGACAATTGAGCGATGATATTCCCTCATACTTAAAAGAACAGTCAACTGAATATAAAACTTTTAGAGCTAATATTTTTTGTACATATAGATTACTCATGCCCTTGGGACCGTGTTAGAGTCTTCATTTATAGATACAAATCTCATCTCCTGTCCACATCCATGTGGGGGAGTTTAAAAGGCTTTCTTTATATTCTTACGCAGATCTGTGTGAAACTCTAGCGGGATTTATGCCTACAATGAGCAGTAGGTTTACATGCTGAAAAGGGTCGACAGAAATATTTCAGGGAAACCTTTTATACACCCAAGGTTCTCAGCGTTTCTAAATTGTGCCGAGATAGCCGCAACCTTGCTTTCCGATCGTTTTAGTTGCGACGTTCATCTTTCCACGCGTTTGTTTTCATTGACTGCCTAGGAGTGCTTTCTTACAAAGATGTAGACCAGATAACGTGCATCAGCATAAGATGCCTGGGCGAGATTGGAGCACAGTTTTATATTTCCGGCATGGAGATGATATAAAACATGACCACAGAGTACTGGTCACCTACTCGCAAAATCTTGTGAATCTTTTTCTTCTCACTGGCTCTCTTTAGTTTTTATCTTAAAAAAGTTTTGTGTTTTTTTTGTATTTTATTATACTCAAAGGATTACTTTGACATTGGTCAAGCTGTAATCCACTTTGCTACATCGTTTTAATCTGGAGTAAGTTTGGCATGGTCCTTTGGCTAGCAGTCCATTTCAAGTAAGAACCATGTAGTCATTTAAAAAAAATTATTGGTTTCAGAGAGGAAGGGAGAGGGGGAGAGAGAGAGAGAGAGAGAGAGAGAGAGAGAGAGAGAGAGAGAGAGAAACATCAATGGTGAGAGAGAATCATGGATCGGCTGCCTCCTGCACGCCCCCTACTGAGGATCCAGCCTACAACCCGGGCATGTGCCTTTGATGTGAATCAAACACGGGACCCTCCAGTCCGCAGCCCAACGCTCTATCCACTGAGCCACACCAGTTCAGGCCAAGCTGTCTGGTTTCTTAATGAAAGTCAGTACATGTCGAAGTTAAACATCACACCTTGTTTCCACTAGTAATATCGTGTGTGTTTCCAGGGAAGTCACTGGAAGAATGCTATGAGTTGAAGGTGGGGATGGGCGGGCAGCCGGTAGTGGGGGGCGGGGGACTGAGGGAGAGAGAGCCTATGAATGAATCAACATAGAAAGAGTGAAAGGTCCCGATCCTTTGGGAGGAAGGAGAAACATAACAAAACCCCGACGGCCCATATTTTACCCGTTATGTCTGCTGAGAAATTAGGGTCAGGACCCAGGAACTTTGCTCTGTCTCGGGGTGTTTGTTTCAGCACAGGTGGGGCGGGCCTCCCCTTTGATGGGTCATTTCCTCTTCTCCCTGCACATTCCCGGCTGCATTAAGATGACAGATTTCACTCCCAGGCTCGGGCACCGCCGTGAAAACCTGAGCCGTGCAGCTAACAGCGTGCGAGCAGGGGGAGGAAGATGGAGCCGATTTATGGTGGGGAGAGAGAGAGAGAGAGAGAGAGAGAGAGAGAGAGAGAGAGAGACCGCAGAGGCATCTCTGCAGGCCGGGCTCTGCCGAGGCCCACACAGGGCGGCCGGACTGCTCTCAGCTGCATCGCGGTTCTCCAGGGTGGAAGAGAAACGTTCAATTAATGAAGAAACTTCTTTTTAAAATATGTATTTTTTATTGATTTTTTACAGAGAGGAAGGGAGAGGGATAGAGAGTGAGAAACATCTTTGAGAGAGAGACATTGATCAGCTGCCTCCTGCACACCCCCTACTGGGGATGTGCCTGCAACCAAGGTACATGCCCTTGACCGGAATCGAACCTGGGACCTTTCAGTCCACAGGCCGACGCTCTATCCACTGAGCCACACCAGTTCTGGCAAATTAAGAAACTTTTTAAAAAGCCCACGCACATATTCCGGAATGTGTTGTGAGCAGAGGAAACTTGACTTAGACACGAGAGGCCTGGTGCATGAAATTTGTGCAAGCGGCTCGGCCCTCACAGCCCTGGCTTCAGCTGGAAGGCAAGTTGATCTCATTCGCATATTGCACTTTTATTATTATAGATAACCTGAGAGTGTGCAGGATATTGAGGGTGAAATACGCAGACTAAAGGTGTGTTTTTAAATCCTCCCCTAAGGATGTTTTTCCATGGATTTTTAGAGAGAGTGAGGGAGGGAGGAAGAGACAGAGAGAAACATCGATGTGTGAGAAACGCATTGATCGGTTGCCTCCTGCATGAGTCCCCTGGACCAGGGCCTGGGCTGTGGAGGAGCCTGCCACAAAGGAACATGCCCTTGACTGGGCTCGAACCTGGAACCCTTCAGTCGGCAGGCTGACGCTCTATCCACTGAGCCAGACTGACCAGCGCAAGGTTTTATGTTCCTTCTGTCTCTGAGCTGTGCAGCGCACATGGCCCTTTCCCCAGCCCGCCTTTTGTAAAAGAGGAAGAAGAAAAAAATCTGGGACAGCCCAGAGCGAGTCCGTCACATCCACCGTGACTGCGTTACAGACCCAAATGTCCCAAGGCCGACCGAGGCCGAGAAAGGCTTTGGTGGAAAGCGGTTGCTGCCCAGGGACGCGGTGAGCAATAATCCAGATGTTCCGCCGTGAGGCCGCGGGTGTCCGCGCCCTGCCGGAACCCCAGCCACGCGGCGCCTGCGGAGGCCTGTCCCGCGCCCGCCCAGGCCGGCCCGCCATCTGGAACCTCTCTCTGGGCCCCGGGATGAGCTGCTCTGGCCCCCCCTTTTCACAGAGCTCATCGAGCTCACTGGGGCTGCTTCCCGGACACGTTAGATAGAAGCCCTTCCAAGATAAACATCCCATTCGCAGGGAGGACGTATTCCGGGGGCATATTTCATGGGAACTCGGCCGTTTGTCTCTGGCGCTCGCCAGGCTGGGGGCTGCCCTTTGATCTCCCGTGGCCACGACTCCCTTCTTGATGAAGAGCGTTCTGGAATCGTGTCAGTGTTTGGGGAGGGATAGATCGGCGGGGCTTTGAAGCATGGCCACAGGACAGGTCATGCATTAGCGTGCTGCTTGGCAAGTCCGAGTCTGAGAAGAAAAACACACGCCACACAGGACACGGCAGCGGGGCAGATGAATCACAGTCTCATTTTCTCTGTAGAGGGAGCAGCTCTCGGCCCGCGTGCTTCCTCAGCTCTGCCGTGTATCCGCGTGGCTGCATCTGTCCGGGCACCGATAGACCTAGAAACACACAGGATTAGATGTTTAAAAACATGTCTGTCTGTCTACAGATTGTGATGGTGTTTGTTGTTCTTAACCGGTAGGAAATGGCGGCCCTAGCCTGTTTGGCTCAGTGGACAGAGCATTGGCCTGAGGACTGAATGGTCCTGGGTTCGATTCCAGGTCAAGGGCACATGCCTGGATTGCAGGCTCAGTCTCCAGGAGGGGGCGTGCAAGAGGCAGCTGATCCATGATTCTCTCTTATCATGGATGTTTCTATCTCACTCTCTCTATTCTTCCCTGAAATTAATAAAAACATTTTTTTAAAGTAGAAAATTGCTTAGCTTTTAACTATTTTATGGACTTTCATTCTGGAGTTTATTCAATCCATAACCCACAGGCAAATAGAAGTTACAAAAGAAAGTTTACCCTCAGTGGCCAGATTATTATGATCTCTGAATGTATAGTACACAAATACACACACACACACACACACACACACACACACTGAGTAGCCAGATTGTTATGCATTATATAGTGTGTGTGTGTGTGTCTGTGTGTGTGTGTATATATATATAAATTAGAGGCCTGGTGAATGAATTCGTGCATGAATGGGTCTGGCCAGTCTGGCCAAGGGTAGGAGACATGGCCGGTTGGCGAGTCTGCCTGCTGGTAAAACTCCTGGTCAAGGGGACAGTTTGCATATTAACCTTTTATTCTATAGGATATACACTGAGTGGCCAGTTTATTATGCGTTCAGAGATCATCATCATCTGGCCGCTCAGTGTATGTTCTCCAGCGGAAAGGGATTTTTCTTCTCCTTGAAGTTAATTCTTTTCTTGTCTGCCCTCCCTTCTCTGTCTCTGCACCTCCAAAAGCTGTGTGTGGTTGTGTGTGTGTGTGTGTTTGTGTGTGTGTGTGTGTGTGTGTGTGTTGTGTGTGTGTGCATTTTATGGGAACAGCGATATGGATGTGAAGTTTGGAGAATCGATCCCCTGAGCGCTGACGCTGGTTATAAAATGATCACCGAATGCTCGGTGGCCTTGTTGCATCATTTCTTTGCAGCGCAGAGTGCCATGTGCCGGATGAGGTGAGCTGGGCTGTAATTAATACGGCCCGGACGTACCATTTGTTGTGATAAATTGTGACGAACTGGTGTCCCAGCAAATTGGTGTCTAAACGACCTGGAAGATAGATTGAGCCGGTGACAGGATGAATATACAGCGTGAGAAATTCATGGCTTTGCTATGATGCTCAGCGCCATTTACATTCCTCAGTCCATTTATTTCTCCTTCAGAGAAAGCCGGGATGCCTGCGCCACTTCATTTATTGAACGGGGAGCATGAACGAACTCCGCCGACCAAAGGCGGTGTGGGGGGCCTCGGCATCCGCACCCACACGAGCTAACCGGCAGAAAGACATGGCTGAGACGGCCAGCGAAACGCAAAATGCCCTGGGTACTTCCCGATAAAAGGGAATGATGGCTGCTTTGGTTGAGCATCGTGCGTATAGAAAAGCACGCATGGTCCCTAGCTGGTTTGGCTCAGTGGATAGAGCGTCAGCCTGCGGACTGAAGGGTCCCAGGATCGAGTCCGGTCAAGGGCACAGGCCCTGGTTGTGGGCTCGATCCCCAGTGTGGGGCGTGCGGGAGGCAGCCCATTTATGATTCTCTCTCATCATTGATGTTTTTTTTTTCTCTCTCTCTCCCTCTCCCTTCCTCTCTGAAATCAATGAAAATATATTAAAACAAAACAAACAAGCAATTTGTTTGTGGAATTTGCTCTCTAATATTTCAGCCAGAAGCGAGTATTAAAGGGATGAATGGAATAAGATTGGCAAATCGTTGTCTCCGGTGAATACATCCGTGGAGATTTCATACACTGTCCTGCCTTTGTGTGTGTGTGTGGGAACTCACATCATGGAATCAGAGTGTGCTTGTCCTCTTGATCATTTATTAGTAGGGGACGTTGCCTTTTTCTGTATTTGGTTTAAGGCGTGTATGAGTGGGCATGACAAAGAGCAGAATAAGCTAATAGTTACTGAACCGAACTGTCCTGTTCCAGGCCCTGTGCTAAGTCCTTTATACATTATTTCCTTCCTTCCCACCCACCCCCTTCCACCCTGTCCATCTGCAAAGCTTACCTGGCTGGCCAATCCCAGGCTCTCTCTGGAGTTATGAATTTCACAAGGGATGAGCCTCTCAGTAGTTGCCCAGGGAATAAAGGGGAGCAGAGACAGATTCAAGGCCGGTGTTGCTCAGTGGTTGAGTGACCATCTATGAACCAGGAGGTCCTGGTTCTATTCCCTGCCGTGGCACATGCCCGGATTGCGGGCTCGATCCCCAGTAGTTCAGGAGGCAGCTGATCAATGATTCTCTCTCATCATTGATGTTTCTATCTCTCTCTCCCACTCTTCCTTGTTCTCTGAAATACAGTGGTACCTCGAGATACGAGTGCCCTAACATACGAGTTTTTGAGATACGAGCCGTCGAGCGAGCGATTTTTGCTTTGAAATACGAGCAACATTTGAGATAGAAGTAATCGCGTGGATCGGCCGGCTGCACATGACCCACCAGTTTACCATGACTCAAGCGTCTCATAGTTTCCCATGCCTCAAGGTTACGGAACGAATTAAACTCGTATCTCGAGGTACCACTGTATATATATTTAAACACACACACACACCACTATTTCTGAGTGTCCATAGATATTTTATTTCTCTAAAAAGCATTGCTTGATTCTTATACCTCTGTTTCCCAGAATGCCATTCTTCCCATCCGATTGCTATAATAGCCAGAGGCCCCGTTGAAGGGTGCTCCCTGAGAGCTGGGTGGGAGGACAGGCCAGTGCCAATGGCCAGTGATGCTCCCTCGCCTTCACCTCTCTACATCGTGATGAGCCCCCCGTGCTGGAGAACGCAGTCCCAGCCGGTGGAGAGTCACAGCCCTTCCACGCAGGCCGCCACCAAACGCTGGAAAGCGAGAAAGCCGGTGACCGCCCGCGCTGCCCTCGGGCGCCCTCAGCGAGCTGACCTCCCCTCTCCGCTTTGCTTTTCGCTCCAGTCCTCGCTGATGCGCCACCTGCGGCTCTCGGAGGCCTTGCGGAAGAACCAGCTCTGGAACGGGATCGTGAGCATCGCGCTGCTGGAAGGAAAGGACGTGTCGGTGGGAAACATGGCAGAGATGTTCGTGCTGCTAAAGCTGGGGGAGCAGAGGTACAAAAGCAAGGTGAGCTGTCGGTTCTTAAAGGGAACAACACCTTACGTTGTTTATTGTTTTCCTGCTGTACATGTCTACAGAAGTCATTTCTTTGGAACCCGCTTAACCTAGGACCCGATTAGTCCAGAAAGCACAATAACAGGATAGATGCCATTAGTAGCCGTATCTGCTAAGTTTGGTTTAGTTCCATCCGGTCACCAGAGCTGGAGAAAGGTCATCGAATAATAGTTTGGGATGCCCGATTTATTTTATTTTGAAAATAAGCAAAAACTGTGTTTCGTAGAATGTGAATAAAGGGATAGCTAACCGCTTTCAAACTGTAACAAAAATAAGAGAGTAATATACTTGGGTTACAGTATTTGCGATTACTATAAGTATTTTCAAAATTATACACAAATTTCTTTCTCTTTCTTGTTAGTATTTAGACCAAAAATAGACTTTGAGTGCTGCTGTTTTATTTTTTTTTGCTATGATTAAAAAAACAAACGAACCCACAAAACGCACGCCAAACTATCTACTGTATTAAAAGTGATTTGTTATGAACAAAAATACTGGCATTTTCCGCTGCCTTTCCAAACCAGTCGTCTGATTCTGTTGATCCGAATTCCATTTAATTTTTAATCTTACTAATTTGGTGTGGTTTCTATTTCAAAAACCGTGGTCTCCAAACCATGGTAATGAATTAGTTTTACATAGCTGTCAGACAGGAATCTGTTCCATGTTTTATGGATGGAGGGAACCGGGGTACTTGAAAGTTAAGCCCCTTGCCAAAAGCCACAGAATTAAAAAAAACACACACATCAGGGGAAGGTTTTCCAAAATAGGGTATTTCCCCACGTGGAAGGCATAACAGACGCAGACAAGTTGGCAGATGCAGGGAGCCAAGAGTTTTGTCTCTACTGAACCAATGTCAGCGCAGATTGGAACATGAAGCGTCATTTCCATCAGGACTCGAGGCTCATGTTGACTATCAGCTTTTTATAAAAAAATGTGAAAAGTCCAGGGCGAGTTAGGGCAGAACGATGCAGGTGATATTCGCCAGGTGGTCTGAGGCGGTACCTCCTAGAGACTGTACCCAGGGTAACCACATCTCTGGCTGAGACTTCTTTCGCCAGCTGGGCCGGGCGAAGGGTTTATAAACATTATTCACCACGGGCACACTCAGCTCTGTGGAACTCAGGCGGAGTGGAGAGCTGGTCCAGTATCTGATCTGAGGTCCCCTCCGGGGGGCTATCGCCTTTCATTTGTGGTCGAATCCTTTGTTTGTGTTTTCCTTCGTGGTGGCTGAATTCTGGGACCTGGCGTATTCGGCCCAGTGTGACTGACCATCAGCTGACATGACGTTACGTGGTGCTGGCCACAGGCCAGGCTGACTGGTCCCTGTTTGCCCATGTGGTCATAGCTGGCACTGAGATTTAATTGTGGATGCTGTGCCCCTCCTTGAGGCTGGTACCCAGGGAACAGCATTCCTGCTCACTTGTTAGCCACAAATTGAATCTCCATGTAAGTGAAACAAGAAAGACAAAGCCTGCCAGTGATTCAGACACTCAGGCCGTTTCGAGTCCCTCTCGGAAAACACGGAAACGCGTGGAGCGTTGGAACCAGCTTTGCTCATTTTCAGATGTGGCGGCGGCAGTGGGGTGTGCTCGTCTTCCCCTCTCCCCCTAGGGACTGGAATCAGCAGACGGGGATGTAAAAGAGCAGGCAGCAATGTTCTGAACTCATGGGTTTCTTGTGAAATGCGGCTGACAGATATCAGTCAGGACACCAGACTGTTCATTAATATACTGCTTAAGCCAGTGCTGGATGGATGTGCCAATGAAATGATTTCATGAACCAGTGCATATATTTTCTGTAAGACTGGACAGTGTAAAACATCCGTTGAGATATGTCATGTAGTGTATGTATCTATATATATAAAAGCCTAAGCCACCCGTCCGTCCTGTAGCTATGACGTGCAATGACCACCAGGGGGCGGACACTCAGTGCAGGAGCTGCTAAGCTCTCTGGTGACGCATCAGGAACCAGAGAGGAGGGAGCCTGATTCTAGGGTGCATCACCCAAAAACCACCCCCTCTCAATCCGGGACCCCTCACCGGGATGTCGGAGAGCTGGTTTTGGCCCAATTCCCGCAGGCCAGGCCGAGGGACCCCACCGGTGCACAAATCCATGCACTGGGCCTCTAGAATATATATATATATATATAAAGTTATGGTTTCTTGTGGAGTAACTATTCTTTCTAAGTTGGTGGGATCCACTGTGGAATCGGGGGGTCGGCGAAAAGAGTGGTGATGTTTTTGCCAGTTGCCCCCAAACCTCCAAGTCCCTTTCCTTCCCCAAAGGGGAAACGTTTAATTTGGAAGGGGGCAGGCAGGCACGTCCCCTGAGCTCGTTTAGAACAATGAATTGAAATGTGTAGCTGCTGTCGCGACGCCTGGCAGTGTGAAGACAATAAACGTTGTAACCGCATGTTTTCTAGACACTGTGTAAGAGTGCACATCCGCAGTGGCGGGAGGAGTTTGACTTTCACTACTTCTCTGACAGGATGGGCATCTTGGACATTGAGGTCTGGGGAAAGGACGGCAAAAAGCACGAGGAGCGACTGGGCACGTGAGTCCGCTCTGCTTTAACGGTGGTGGGAGCGTGCGCGGTGCCTTCTGCACGAGGCTGGGCTTGGTCTGTTGGGCTTAGAGTCAGACCTCACCTGCCCGCCCCCGGAGGCCAGAAGTCAGTGGGAACCTCCCCTGGGAGCAGTTCTTATTGGTTGATTGGTCGATGGCATTTAGTATTTATTTAAAAATATTTTTTATTGATTTCAGAGAGAAAAGAAGAGCGAGAGAGATTAGAAACATCAATCTAGCTCCATTTCTTTCCCATCCTTTGTCCTATCTCTCTCTATAAAAGCCTAATAGGCAAATTGTCCCCATGGGAGTTCGACTGGGAGACGGATGGCTTGCTGTGACATGCCTTGACCACCAAGGGATGGTGCAGAATGAAGGGAGGCCCTGGCCGGCAGCCATAAGGCCCCTGATCCGCCCTGATCATCAGCCCGGCCTAAGGACCCTACCTGTGCACAAATTTTGGGCACTGAGCCTCTAGTTGTCATATATATTACATTATATACAGTATGTTCTGAATTGAACAAGCAGTGTGTGTTTTATGCAATCCTACACCTTTATTTATTTGTTTGTTTAAAATATATTTTTATTGATTTCAGAGAAGAAGAAGTGGGGGGGGAGAGATAGAAACATCAGTGATGAGAGAGAATCATGGATCAGCTGCCTCCTGCATGCCCCCGTACTGGGGATTGAGCCCTCCACTGGGGCATGTACCCTGACCAGGAAATCAAACCAGCTGTGATCTCCTGGTTCATAGGTCGACACGCCGAGCTAGGCCAGCTGGCGCAATGCCTTTTAGTATTGATGAAAACGGAAGAAAGCAGGTATTGCCACACTCTCAGGGGGTGTGGTCTGGAACGTCACGGAGATCATTGGTCAGATTTCTAGTCCTGTCCCTTCTCCCCCTCCTTCACCTACTCGGGGTAACTGGCCCCTCAGACACTTCTCCTTACCCCTGACACTGGGCACCGCTGTGACACACCTGAGCCCTGCCAACACCCATCTACGTATGGGGGGTGGTGGTGGGGGATGAAGAGGAGCCAGATTAGAAATGCTGTGCTAGCCCAGGAGCAGGGACACATTGCATCTGTGTGCCGACACAGAGCACTCCGTGTCCCAATGTGTCCTCCGAGTGGCAGGAACGTGGCCCTGCGTGATGCATGGCCGATCTGTCCTGTCGGTACAGAGAGTCATACCCTCTCGCCCCGTGCCATTGTGCTGTCCCAGCTGGCCCACGTCACAGGAAATGCTTTTCCCCATGGGTGAGGTGTCTTCACAGACAGACTCTAGTTTCCAGCGGCCCTTGCACTCCACGTGTGGTCATTCGGGTGTTTATTTATGACTTCAGCTGTTTCTTGTTTGTGTGCCTGTGCTAGTGGCCATTCTGTCCTTTCCTTTTATGGATTTTACAGGATTTCTTTTCTTTTCTATTTTTTTTTGGTATCTCTTTCCTCTTTCCTCTCCCGCAGTAAAAGAGACCACAGAAGTGCCTCTTGGGAGCTGGTTCCACAGCATTAGCTGCAGCGAACTTCCAGGGGGGTTGAGACGTACCCTGAGATATAGCGTGGTCCTCAGAGTTAACGGGAGATGATGCTAGCAGATGCCGACCACAGACACGCTCCTTACAGTTTTTTATTTTACGCTAGAGGCCCGTTGCAAGAAGATTCATGCAAGAATAGGCCTTCCTTTCCCCTGGCTTCACTCTCGGCCCCCTGGGAGCCTGCAAGTCCTTGCTCCCAGCCATAGCACCGCTCCAATAGCTTCCTCCCCACCCCCACCCCCGACCCTCAACGACCCTCCACTCATACTGCCCTGCCCAGCCGCTCCACACCTGCATACGCAAATTAAACTGCCATCTTTGTCTGAGTAATTTGCATACTCATTTCTGATTGGCTGTGGGTGTAGTGGAGGCATAGTCAATTTACATGTTTGTCTATTATTAAGTAAGATTTTTCACTTATTTTTTTCATTTTATTTTCTTTGTTGTAATTCCAATGCTCGGTTACCTGATCTCCCAAATGCTGGGAAATAGCTTTTTGTACCAAGTCCCTTTGACAGTGAGAGTCAATCATAACTGTCTCCTGAGTCCTCTCTGCTGCTTTTTTTTTTTAAATAAAAATCATCACTTGCTCTAGCTGGTTAGGCTCAATGGATATAGCATCAGCCTGCGGACTGGAGCACATGTCCAGGTTGTGGGCTCGATCCCCAGTGGGGGGCAGGCAGGAGGCAGCCGATGAATGATTCTCTCTCATTTCTCTCTCTCTCCCTGTCTCCCTTCTTCTCTGAAATCAATAAAAAATATATATTTTACAAAAACCCTTACCCGAGGATATGTTTTCCCATTGATTTTTAGAGATAGTGAAAGGGAGGAGGAGGAGGAGAGAGAAAAAAATATCAATGTAAAAAAGACACATCTATTGGTTGCCTCTTGCACACACCCCAACCATGGGACAGGGAATGTACCTGCAACCCAGGTCTATGCTCTTGACTTGACCCTATGCCCTTTACCGGAAATTGAACCGTGACTTCCTGGTTCATAGGCCGACACTCAACCTCTAAGTAACACCAGCCAGGCTAACCTGCTCTAAGTTTTAAACAAAATGGCTATAATATAGATTGTGTACTCTCCCATTTTAATCCGGTACCGGTTGTTCCAATTAATCCTTTTCTTAACATGGATTTGACATTTCAAGGTGATAGTTGAGATGAACTCCTTATGGAATCTCCTAGACTTACTTTCGCCTGAGCAACTTAAGAATGAGGATGCCAGAGCCCGGGCTGCCTCGGAGTCCCTCGGGTGACTTAAAAGAGGCTCTGACATCCCTGATCAGCGGAGAATCAGGGATGGAATATGTCCCTGGACAAATGGCACCCGTGTCCTCGACCTGCTTTTACAGCCACGCTTGACACCCTCCCGGTTTTCCTCCTGTTCACCCCCCTTCCTTAGCCTCTGAGATTTACGGCTTCGAAAACTACCGCGCTCTTTCCTGCCCCTTGCATTTAAGCTAAAAGCTGACCAGCCTGAAATATAAAATAGAGAATTATGGTAATGAGTGAGAGGTTAAAAGCTATCATGCTAACGGACACTTGAGCAGGTTGGGCTGACTGATACGGTAAAATTATGTGTGGAATTAGAACAATAAAATGCGGTGGGATTAATGGGGGAAGGCATGCACAGGAGGTCAGAAACACTGCTCTCTCAGCACATTAACTGGCTGGGGGCTGCGGAGCATGGCTTTGCTATATGCCCGCTGCTGAGGAAACGTGAGTAATTTAGCCTTGTTTTCTTCAGATGAATAAAACCGTGAGCTTTTCCATATGGGAGGGGCCTATATTCCTTTATACGTACACTGAGTGGCCAGATGATGATGATCTCTGATCGCACACTAATCTGGCCACTCAGTGTGTATCCTATAGAATAAAAGGCTAGTATGCAAATTGTCCTCTCGATCAGGAGTTCGACCAGCAGGCAGGCTGGACAACCATCCATGTCCCCTCCCCCTGGTCAGGCTGGCCGGACTCCACCCATGCACGAATTCATGCACTGGGCCTCTAATACACACACACACACACACCCACACACACACACATATGTATGTATGTATATATATTATATATATAAATATATAATGTGTGTGTGTGTGTGTGTGTGTGTATTAATTGATTTCAAAGAGGAAGGGGGAGGGAGAGAGATAAAAACATCATTGATGAGAGAGAATCACTGAGTGGCTGCCCCCTGACTTGGAATTGAACCATGATCTCCTAATTCAAGGGTCTTCATTCAACCACTGAGACACACTGGCCAGGCCTGGAGACCATACTGACTAAATACTCTAAGATCTGCTAAGATCTCACTTTGGCCGCAGAGCCAGTGAGCACAATGATTGTCCGAACAGGTCCCTCCTGGCCTCCCTCCTGGCCTTCCTCCTACCCCCACCCCCACCCCCACCCCCACCTCCACTCTGTAACCCTCGTAAGCATAAACAAAGCAGGTGTGGGCCAGGCAAACGCAGAGTTGTCAGTGTTAAAGCAAACACGCGCTGAGCACTCAGCCCCACTATGGTGCTTGCTTCCATATTTCAGTGTGCTTGAGGCTTTCAGCAGCCCGGAACATGGGTGGCGAGGAGGCGGGAAACACGCCACTTATAGCAGCTGGGACGGCCTTCCCAGCCGCGCTGCTGAAGTGGGATCCGTCAGCGGCACTTCATGCTCCATTTGTGCAGAAAGAACCCACCCGGGGAAGCCCCGTGTCACACGCCTGTTAGGAAAGCACCTTCACACGTGGGTGTGAAAAACACACACGCCCATTGGCATTCGTCCAGAAGGAAATGGTGTTTTCATTAACCCTCTCCCGCTTACAGGTCTCTTGTCTTTTCTAAATCGGTTTTGAACCCTTGATTCTCTTCCCTGGGAAAAGACATGGAGCAGAAAAGCCACATAGAGCCATAATACTTAAAACTTGCAGACTCCTGCCCAAACAGGTTTGGCTCAGTGGATAGAGCGTCGGCCTGCGGATTGAAAGGTCGCAGGTTCCATTCTGGTCAAGAGCATCTACCTTGGTTGCAGGCACATCCCCAGTGGGGTGTGTGCAGGAGGCAGCTGATGGATGTTTCTAACTATTCCTCTCCCTTCCTCTCTGTAAAAAGTCACTAAAATACATTAAAAAAAAAACCTTGCAAAGTCCTTTCTCCCTAATTCTTTTTTCTTTTTTAAAAATATATTTTTATTGATTTCAGAGAGGAAAGGAGGGGGCGGGGAGAGAGGGAGAGAGAAACATCAGTGAGAGAGAATAATGGATCGGCTGCCTCCTGCACACCCCACACTGGGCATTGAGTCTGCAACCCGGGCCTGTGCCCTGACCGGGAATTGAACCCACCATGACCTCCTGGCTCATAGGTCCGCACTCTACCACTGAGTCACGCAGGCCAGGCTCCCCCTAATTCCTGACCTCATTGTCTCTCTGCAGACCTTATTGGACAAAGATCTGACTCCTCTTTTCCTTTTGCCATTCCATTCCTTACCTTCCTCCTTCATTGTATTTTTTTTCCAAAAATATATTTTTCTTGATTTCAGAGAGGAAGGGAGAGGGAGAGAGGGAGAGAGATAGAAACATCCATGAGGAGAGCGAATCATGGATCGGCTGGCTGCCTCCTGCAGGCCTCACCTGGGATCGAGCCTGCAACCCGAACCTGTGTCCTGACTGGGAATCGAACAGTGACCTCCTGGCTCATGGGTGGATGCTCCACCACCGAGCCGCCCTGGCCGGGCTCCTCTCCTTCATGTTAGAGAGTGTTGGGCGAGGAGTGAGGATGCTAAGCCCGGGGAGCCCTCTCGGCCTTCCTGCCCGAGAAACCCGTGCCCGTAGGATGCGGTTCCGGGAATAACAAGCCGAGGTTCTTGGGAGGCTCCGAGGTGGCGCCGCGTGCGTCGCTCACCCCCTCTCTCCGGTTTCCGCTGTTGCAGGTGTAAAGTGGACATCGCCTCGCTCCCGCTCAAGCAAGCCAACTGCTTGGAGCTGCCGCTGGACAGCTGCCTGGGGGCCCTCCTGGTGCTCGTCACGCTCACGCCCTGCGCGGGGGTCTCCGTGTCCGACCTGTGTGTGTGCCCCTTGGCCGACCCCAGCGAGAGGCAGCAGATCACCCAGCGCTATGTGAGTGCGTGGCCTCGAGATACCCCTCCCCCCTTTTACAAAATGTTTTTATTGGTTTCCGAGACGATGGGAGGGAGGGAGAGAGCATCCGTGATGAGAGAGAATCATGGATGGGCTGCCTCCTGCACGCCCCCCTTACTGGGGATCGAGCCTGCAACTCGGGCACATGCCCTTGACGGGGAATCGAACCGTGACCTCCTGGCTCACAGGTCGATGCTCAACCACTGAGCCATGCCAGCTTGGCAAATCCCCCTCCCCCACTTTTAAGTGGCACCAAAGTCTATGAACCGAGGAATGCGTAGAAAGAGATCTTTGTCCAAAGTTGCTTTGTACATCTCCTAAAACAAGACGTAAGAACTAGAGGGTGATGTGTCCGGGAGAAGGTGCCGGCAGATGGGAATGGGCCCTCATGCTGTTCTACAGGCCAGCAAACGCATGTTGAGTTTGTAGCTTTTGGGAAGTCTTCGGGGGGAAACAGAAGCCCTCACGTAGACAAACTACTGTTTAGCGGGTCTGTGTCGGTGATTGGGAATTTTAATACACCTTCACAAAATAGCTATTTTTTTTAAGCGACTATTCCTGGTTACAGTGTTACTGATACTTTTCCAGAACCTTTTAGATGCAAGCGAGAAAGTGCTTGTGTCTTATCAAAGCCAAGCCCGTCGAGGCTGGAGGACTGTCCCGTGTCCCACCCGGGATAGTACTGGCATCTGAGGACTTTGCCTTCAGTAGTTGCTTGGTGCCTAAAAGTCCACTCAGCACTTTGAAGTCAAACGGCTCTGTCCTCTTCGCCTCATGTTTTCTACTCTGCTTTTTAGGTGTCTTTATTTGCATTCCTTATTTATCTCCTCTTCTTTGTAAATCAATATGTTTGTTGCCACCTTGGGGAAGTGGCATAAAAGTGAAGCGAAGATGGATCTTTATTTAATGGGCATATTATTCTTGGCCTAAACTTGAGAGCCTCCAATCCTTCCCTGGGCAGGTGTATTGATTAATTGAAAAATTCTCCATCTTCGGGAGTACAAAACCTGTGGCCACACGTCTTATAGTTAATGCAAATTCTGCAGGCAAGGTTGGCGAACTCCAAAGATGTTTCCACACAATCCACTGTTCAAATTTTTTTCTTTTTGGTTGGCTTTAGGTAAACTAAGGAAAGATTGGTGATAAAAAATAAAACTTTCCTCCATATTTCCCATGGATAACTTGGAAATTTTCCCAAATTCATGGGGTGTATAAGGTGGCACTAGACAATATCATAATGACTGCTCTAGTATTTTTTTTTATTTGATTTCTTTTTGATTTCAGAGAGGGAGGGAGAGGGAAAGAGAGAAAGAAATATCATTGATGAGAGAGATTCATTGATCGGCTGCCTCTTGCACGCTCCCTAATGAGGATCAAGCCCACAACCCAGGCATGTGCTCTTGGCTGGAATGGAACCCAGGACCCTTCAGTTCGAAGGTCGGCGCTCTATCCACTGAGCTAAACTGGCTAGGGATACATTTATTTCTTTTTTAGTTAGTGGGCTGGCCAGCATGTTAGAGGGAAAGAATGAGATATTATAAGACACAAGTTTCAGATAGCCTGGATTAAAAACAAAAAAAGTTTTTATTTATTTTAGAGAGAGAGAAAGGGAGAGGTATAGAGAGATAAAACCATGGATAAGAGAGAAACATCATTGAGTAGCTGCCTCCTGCATGCCCCCTACTGGGGATCAAACCCACAACCCTAGGCATGTACCTGGACTGGGAATCGAACCAGTGCCTCTCTTGGTTCATGGTTTGACGCTCAACCACTGAGCACACTGGCTGGGCTGGGCTGGGTTTGTTTTTTCAGTCATCAGATTAGACAGTCTTCAAAGTTGAAAACTATTTTACTTAATATGTTTTTATTTAAACTTAAACCCAATTTTTTGAGGGGTTATTTTTTAGGTTGAAAATGCATATCAGAAACAGCTTTAGAAAGTTCTTAGCAACAGTGCATGTTAGGTTAAGCAAATCTTAATTATTATGAAGCTTTTTAAAAATATATATTTTATTAAATTTTTACAGAGAGGAAAGGAGAGGGATAGAGAGAAACATTGATGAGAGAGAAACATCGATCAGCTGTCTCCTGTACACCTCCTACTGGGGATGTGCCCACAACCAAGGCACATGCCCTTGACTGGAATTGAACCCAGGACCTTTCAGTCCACAGGCCAACGCTCTATCTACTGAGCCAAACCGGTTAGGGCTGAAGTTTTTATTATTCTATCCTGAAATGCTTCAATAACAAGTTTTTTCTTTTATCCTGCCCTAAGCCTCCAGGATCAACTTACCACAGGTTTTTAGTTATGTAGTGATGGCACAAATACTGTATCCCACGGTGTGAAAGTGGCATCCTGTTCAGTGAGTGTGTGCTGAAAGCACTCCAGTGAGTTTATCTGCTTATATCTCTTCGGTACTCAAGTTCATAGACGTCCGAATATTGGCTGTATACATGCTTAAGAATTAGAAGGTATATTGGGCAGAAACCGGTGTGGCTCAGTGGATAGAACGTCGGCCTGCAGACTGAAAGGTCCCAGGTTCAATTCTGGTCAAGTGCATGTACCTTGGCTGCGGGCACAACTCCAGTGGGGAATGTGCAGGAGGCAGCTGATCGATGTTTCTCTCTCATCGATGTTTCTGACTCTCTATCCCTCTCTCTTCTTCTCTGTAAAAAATCAATAAGATATATTTTAAAAAAAAAAGAAGGTAGATATTTACTTAATGCCATATATCAGCAGATATACTGTGTGGGCCAAAACAGGTTAACGGTTGTTTATATTGCAACTACTAGAATAATTAATGAGTTATAATAACAAGAATAAACTGTGTTTCGCATCCGCACACCTGTAAACCGATTTTTGCCCCACCCTGGGTCGAAGTCTGGGCAAACGAAAACTGGGCATCGGAATGAATGCAGACCTGCTGCTGGGTGCTCCGTCTCCCGGGAATGAATGAGCTAAACCGAGAACCAGAAAATTCACTCTGCAACTCCATCCTCCCCCTCCTTCCCGCGGGAATGAGCATCCACGGAGGGTCCCGTGTCGTCCTCCGGCATCCATAAAGTTCCGCCAATGAGGCCAGAGTGATGGAGCCTCCCTGGGAGATTTAACAGTTTCATTACAGTGGGAGACGGAGGCCGGGGGAGCGAGTGCCGCTCCGCACGCATCTTCCCGGCGGGAAGCCCGCGCTGGCACCACGGGGCCGTGTTAAAAGCCGATTGTGTGTGTCGGTAATGTGTTCATTTCGGAGCCGGAGTTAATTAACTCTCAGTCGCCTGTAATCTGGTGGCTGTCGATGCCTGAGAGTCCCGTTGACGGATAGGGCGCGCCGTGCACCGTGCGAGGTTTCCGGGCGTTTGCAGGAGAGAGGCCGCGATCCGCGGGTGGGGGGCTCCTTGGCATTCGGTGGTCGGTGGTCGCAGAAGCTGCTTTCATCAGTGGTGTCCCTGTGCGTGTGTTTGCTTCCTCAGTGCTTGCAGAACTCCCTCAGAGACATGAAGGACATCGGCATTTTACAAGTGAAGGTGCTAAAGGCCGTGGACCTCCTCGCTGCTGATTTCTCCGGTAGGAGCCATTTGCACATATTTTTATTTATTTCTAATATATATTTTATTGGTTTTTTTATTTTTATTTTTTGCAGAGAGGAAGGGAGAGGGATAGAGAGCTAGAAACACCAATCCGCTGCCTCCTGCACGACCCCCTACTGGGGATGTGCCTGCAACCAAGGTACATGACCTTGACCAGAATCGGATCTGGGACCCCTCAGGCCACAGGCTGACGCTCTATCCGCTGAGCCAAATTGGTTAGGGCTGTCTTTTTATTTTTATTTATCGCCCTTTATGATGTCATCTTATGACAAAGCAAAATCCTATATAATAAAGAGCTAATATGCTAATTAGGCCATTCAGATGAGCCCCTCGCATGAATTTCGTGCGTTGGGCCTCTAGGGTTTTAATAAGTAGAAGCATGTACACAGCCGTCATGCTTTTCCAAATAAAGCAACGGTTTCTGATCTGTTTCATCTCATGGCACACGCAAACTATTTACTGAAATTCAAAAAATATACCCTTTGCTGATCTGATTAAAAAAAGGTACAATTTTGATTGATTTACAGGGAAAATTTATAGTAATTTATTTCCTTTTTGCTCCAAAGTGACTTTTTTTTTTTTAAACAAAGCAATATATATGAGGATATACTTATATATGAGGATTTCTGGTACCAAGAATTAACCAATCAGATGCAACCTTATTAGGTGACATGGCCATTAAGATGTAACTCCGTTAATGACCTATTATTATGTTTATGGTTCAATACAAGGATTCCACACCAGGTGGCTAGTGTTGTGTTGGCTGTTGTCATTTTTTAAAATTGGACAATCTAAGGGAAAAGGGGTCCCTGATTAAAGAGTATTTCACGTTTAAAAAATTCTTGTGGCACATCACTTGAAAATTGCTGAAACAGAGGAGCAGGAAAAATAAGATGCGGATAAGCCATTTTTTAACAGAAGGAACAATTTCTTCACCAAATTATTATTTTTCAAATAATGGTGCTATGATTCTGCAATGTTTAATTCGTTCCGTAATCTTGAGGTGTGGGAAACTATGAGATGCTCGAGTCGCAGTAAACTGGTGGGTCGTGTGCAGCCGGCCAATCTGCAAGATTACTCCTATCTCAAAAAATTGCTCATATTTCAAAGCAAAAATCGCTCGCTCGCTCGACAGCTCATATCTCAAAAATCTCATATGTTAGGGCACTCATATCTGGAGGTACCACTGTACTTGTGCGTTTGGCTCTGAGGATATTTGTGGATTCTTAGTGTCATGATTTTGCTAAGTTAATCTTTTGGTAAGACTTTCTCTGGTACCTCCAGAGACAGAACCTTCTTGTGGCCTTTACTCCATTGGAGTGCCTAACGTGTTTTTTTTTTTAACTTTTTAAAATAAATATTTTTATTGATATCAGAAAGGAAGGGAAGTGGTGGAGAGAGAGAAACACCAGTGATGAGAGAGAATCATTGATCAGCTGACTCTTCCACGTTCCACACTGGCATGTTCCCTGACCGGGAATCAAACCGTGACCTCCTAGTTCATGGGTTGACACTCAACCACTGAGCCACACCGGCTAGGCTATTCCATTAATCATTTTAAGGCTCTGATCTGTCCCTGTCTCATTAAGAAAGACTAACCTGTTTCTGATAAACCATTGGTCGGCAAACTGCAGCTCAAGAGCCACATGCGACCACTGATCTAGACTGTCGATTCCAATAATTCCAGGCTGTTGTTCCTTGTGATTAAGCCCCCAGCCCAGTGGTCGGCAAACTCATGAGTCAACAGAGCGGCAGACTATGGCTCTGGGGCCGCATGTGGCTCACAAGATGCAGTTTGCTGACCACTGTGCTGAACAAATCAGTCCCCTCGCAAACCTTGCTTAAAATTCACCTGTGAATTCCTTGTAGACTTGAATCAACCAAATCAGATTTCCATGAACTTGAGTTTCCTGGTCTGCACCAACGTTCCTGACCTCCTGGAGCATTAGGTGGGGACCGGCATAGAGCGAGGTTTTGTGCATGGAGTGGGAAAAGCAGGGTTCCCTCCAGCCGACGCCCGTCCCGGCAGCCAGAGTGTCCCCCCCGCCCTCTGTGGCTGCCCCACGCGTGCTAGGTTGGGTTTGCCTGCGTCTGGCCGCTCCTGTGAAATACCGGGCTCACAACGGAACAGAGGGCACAGACATGGGATGTCAGAGACACAGGGAAAGCATACGGCCGAGGTCAAAGGTGGGCGCGCTCAGTCCACTGGCCGGGAACGTGAGGGCCGTTTTCATGGAAAAGGTGACATTTGCTGGGAAAATAAGCAGAGCTTTTATGAGGGTCCCATAAAGGTAACGACCTGGTGGTCTGTGTACGCCAGCCTGGTCCGGCGCCAGGCGTCGAGTGCGTGCTTAATAAATACTGGTCAGATGAAGGATATGACCTCTAAAATCCATTTATTGCGTGTCATTCCACTTCTGTGGCTCCTATAAAGGTGAAATTATTTAAATGAGAGGCCTCCGCTCGCCGTTGGAGGAATGTAAATGAATTGGAGAGTGGTGTCGCACGGAGCGAAGGCGGTTGAGTGCAGGCTGCTAAAACACCGTGAAGCCACGTGGCCGGGGGTGAGGGAGGGGGAGAGACCCTGTCAAGGTGACATGGCATGGCTGCCCCGAGGTCACCTGGGAAAACAGGGGGAGCCCGGAGGAAAAGCAGGGACCCGGGCGTGTATGTATGTGTCTGCTCGGGACCTGCGGGGTGTGTCTCAGCATCCGGGAGGGCTCAGGAATCTGGAGAAGGGCTGCGTGGAAACTAACAATAAAGAGACGAGAAATATACATTCGGGATACGTGGAGGAGCCAGGAGGGACTTAGCTATAGTAACTAAGTTCCCCCTAATCTCCGGACCCAGGGCTGGGTATTGACACAAATCGCCCTAAAACAGCGGTTCTCAACCTGTGGGTCACGAACAGCCAGCAGGGTCTCCTAAGACCATCAGAAAACACAGATATTTACATTAAGATTCATCACAGTAGCAAATGACAGTGATGAAGTAGCGACAAAAAATAATTTTATGGTTGGAGATCACCACAACATAAAGAACTGTATTAAAGGGTTGCGGCATTAGGAAGGTTGAGAATCACTGCCCTAAAACAAAGCAGATAGACTGTATTTTCCGGCGTATAAGACGACTTTTTAACCCAGGAAAATCTTCTCAAAAGTTGTGGGTCATCTTATACCCCGGGTGTCATTTTATAGGGTGAGTATATCCCAAACTCTGTATTTTAACTGGAAAAGTTGGGGGTCATCTTATATGCCCAGTTGTCTTATACATTGGAAAATAGGGTACATATCAAAAGGTCAGGTGTGGTATACCTGAGGCAGGGTCAGGTTGGGGAAATGCCTTCAGCTGTTCCAGCAGCAACATGATTCAGCCCTGCTGAAGCCGTAAGTCCCATCAACCTTTGCAGGAAACTTCCTGCATTTATGATATGCTGGAATGAGCCTCCAGCAGGTACCATTGGCGAACATTTGGGCCATTCATTTCTTTTCTTAGTTTACTTATTTATTTTAATATACAGTATATGTATTCTTTTATTGACTTCAGAGGGGAAGGGAGAGGGAGACAGAGATAGAAACATCAGTGATGAGAGAGAATCCTTGATTGGCTGCCTCCTCTCCTGCCCCTCACTGGGGATCGAGCCAGCAACTGGGGCATGTGACCTTGATTGGAATCGAACCCAGGACCCTTCAGTCCACAGGCCAATGCTCTATCCACTGAGCCAAACCAGCTAGGGCTTTACTTATTTTTTTTTAAATATGTCTTTATTGCCAAGCATGTCCAGAGCAGAGCAGTCTTTTTAAAAAATATATATTTTTATTGATTTCAGAGAGGAAGGGAGAGGGAGAGAGAGATAGATACATTAATGATGAGAGAGAATCATGGGCTGGCTGCTTCCTATACGCCCCACATTAGGATGGAGCCCCCAACCCTGGGCGTGTGCCCTGACCGGGAATCAAACCATGCCCTCCTGGTTCCTAGGTGGACCACTGAGCCACCACAGCCGGGCTGAGCATTGCATTTATTATGGGAAATCATTTTTTACCCCAAGTGAAAAATATTTATTTAAATGTTATGGAAAGGTCCCCTATGTCTGGAACCTTTTCAGGGGAAGAAAACAAAAACGAATCAATCCATCAGGTATTGACGCATGGCTCATAAATGCTTAAACGCCTTTGTCTCTCCGCCTCCCTCTCTGCCTGTCTCCCTGCGATAGTAATGCGCGCGGCATTTTAATGAGCTTTTCTGACGGGGTTGCCCTCAGAGGTGTGCCGTGGGGAAGGGGAGCTGGAGCTGCCGGTTTCTGGAAGGAAGGTGCCCTCGTTAGCTGGGACGGCTGAGTGTGCGGCCTCCAGAGAAGGACTTGGGGGTTGGGGGTGTGTGAGGGGGGGAGGCAGGCCCTGGCCCCAGCCCACCTGTGGCCATGGAGCCACCCTTGCTTTCATTAAAGTGCCAGGCGGGTCCCCAGGGCCCGAGCTGATGGACTGTCACGTCGGTCTCTCCGAGGAGCAGCGTGACACCTCCTCACCGTCTGCCGCGCGGTTAAGTGGCCACTTCGGTCTGGGCGGAGGCTCGGAGCACATGCTCTCTCCCTTCCAAGTTCACGGCTGTTAAAGAGACAGTGTGCGCTTTCACGCTGGCAGGCTCCTTCTTCCTCAGCCCCTTCCCTGTATCCTGCAAAGCATTCCCAGAGGAGAGCAGTCTTTTTTTTAGTGTTCTTATTGATTTCAGAGAGGAAGGGAGAGGGAGACAGAGAGAGAAACATCAATGATGAGAGAGAATCATGGGCTGCCTGCCTGTGGCATGCCCCACATGAGGATCGAGCCCACAACCCTGGGCGGGTGCCCTGACCGGGAATCGACCTGTGACCTCCTGGTTCATAGGTCAGCACTCAACTACTGAGACAGCCCAGCCGTGCAAGCTTTACTTTTCTTAAGGCAACAATTTGGAACTGACTTTTTGGAATTACTACACTTTTGTGCATTTGCAAGCAACAAACATATAGCATGTGTGCTCACATAGGATCCTACACGTGTGTGGCCATTCACTGCAAAGCTATTTTAACCCCTAAATAGCCATATCAGTACTTTTCCCCGCGGCTCTCACACCAGGGGAGGCCGGTGAGCTGCCGTAGGCTTCCTGATACAGAAGAATAATGACCTATGTTAACTGGAAGGGGATCGAAGAAGGGGACAGAGATGAGCTTCTGTTTTAAAAGAAAACATGAGCCCTGGCTGGTTTGGCTCAGTGGGTAGAGCATTGGCCTATGGACTGAAGGGTCCTGGATTTGATTCTTGGTACAGAGCACATGCCTGGGTTGCAAGCTCGATCGATCCCCAGGGCTTACAGGAGGCAGCCGATCCATGATTCTCTCTCATCATTGATGTTTCTCTCTCTCTCTCTTCCCTTCTTCTCTGAAATCAATAAAAATGTGAAAACAACAACATGAGCCAAAACTGGTTTGGCCCAGTGGATAGAGCGTTGGCTTTCGGACTGAAGGGTCCCAGGTTCGATTCCGGTCAAGGGCATGTACCTTGGTTGCGGGCGCATCCCCAGTAGGGGGCGTGCAGGAGGCGGCTGATCGGTGTTTCTCTCTCATCGATGTTTCTAACTCTCTATCCCTCTCCCTTCTAATCTGTAAAAAATCAGTAAAATATATTAAAAAAAAGAAAATACTACAGCAAATAAAAAAAACAAGAAAACAACAGAAAGTGGACTGGTTCCCATGTCAGTTTTACACCTGCTCCTAGGACACCCGTGTGGCCCCGGGCACGCAGGCTGCCTCTGGGTTGCGTGTCAGTGCCAACCTGTTCATGATGCCACGGTCTCAGCATGAGCAGGACCCGGGCTCCCGCGTGGCTCGCTCTCAGGTCTCAGCCGCACAGCTGCACCGGGAGGGAAACCCGTGGCCTTCGTTCAGTGGCCTCCGCCCCGTCCGAGGCCCCGTGTCTGACCAGCGTCTGTGCTTCCTTCCAGGGAAGAGCGACCCTTTCTGCTTGCTGGAGCTGGGCAACGACCGGCTGCAGACACACACCATCTACAAGACCCTCAACCCCGAGTGGAACAAAGTTTTCACCTTGTGAGTCCGCTAGCCTCTGGGCCATTCAAGGCGTCTTTAAAAATATATGTATGTATTGCTTTCAGAGAGGAAGGGAGAGGGAGAGAGAGAAACATCAATGAGGAGAGAATCATGGATGGGCTGCCTCTTGCATGATCGATAGGGAGCAAGCCCACAACCCAGGCACGTGCCCTTGACTGGAATTGAACCCAGGACCCGTCAGTCCACAGGCCAGCTTTCTATCCACTGAGCTGCACCAGCTGGGAAGCTACTCCGAAATCACCATCCTTTTACCCTCCTCCTCCTGACTCCCGTTCTCTCTTTATCCTGTTTCTTTAATGGTTCCAGCCTTGCTTGCACAGAGACACGGGAAGTGTCACATAGTCAGAAAGTTGACTTTTTCCTCGTACGGATGACTGAATCTTCTCTGATGGAAGGCTTGGGAATATAGCCAGTTTGATTTAATTTTTGGAGTTTAATTAAATGGTAGTTTTATACTCGAAGGACCTGCAGACTTAATTAGTGAAACCGTGTTTTCAGATCTTCACGGAACCGACTCCACGTGTGTGTGTGTGTGTGTGTGTGTGTGTGTGTGTGTGTGTTTGTGTATGATCCGCGCTGTGTTTCTTGTTGCAGCCCTGTGAAAGATGTCCACGATGCGCTGGAAGTGACAGTGTTTGACGAAGACGGAGACAAACCCCCGGATTTTCTCGGAAAAGTCTCCATTCCCCTGCTGTCTGTAAGTCGCCTTCCTTAACACACAGTTTGTGGGTCATGGTGTAGCTGGCAGCTTCCCGTGGTCCAGAGCTGCTTCGTCTCCTCACCCTGGGTCCGGGGGACGCCTTATAACTCTAGGCAGGAACAACTGTTTCATTCCATTAGTTTGAGGCATAACGAACATAACTTTCTCTCTGTGTCAGTCAAAGATGATTGAACCAACCAAACCGTTTTCAACAGCCTTTTGTGGTTTTTTTTTTTCCCTCTTAAATGATGGTTTTATTGATTTCAGAGAGGAAGGGGGCGAGGGAGAGAGAGAGAGAAACATCGATAAGGAGAGAGAATCACGGATCAGCTGCCTCCTGCACACCCCCTACTGGGCACCAGGAATAAAAGCCACAACCTGTTCATAGGTCTGTGCTCCACACTGAGCCATGCAGGTCGGGCAAGGTGTGGCTGTTTCTATCCGGATTGATTTCCAAATTCCTTACCAATGAATTGGGAAAGTGATCAGCTCCTGAGAGGGTCTATGAGGCTCTTCCTACAGCACACGCTCTCCAGCTTGAATCTGCACATATAAATGTGATGAAAAGTATGCCAAAACGCTAAGTACCTCTAACAGGAAACACTTTATTCCTTAAATCTTCCCATCGATAACATAGTGAATATGCATTGGAAAATAGTACGCACGTTGGAGAGTTTTACAACATTTCCAAGCTAGACTCCATCTCCTAATAATTATCTAATTCAGTAGATTTATTGGAGATTTCTATTCCTCAACTAATCGATCCCAATTCTGTCCAGAAAATCCAGCTGATTTTTCTCATCTGTCTAGAGCAGTGGTTCTCAACCATCCTAAGGCCGCGACCCTTGCATACAGTTCCTCATGTGGTGGGGACCCCCAACCATGAAATGTTGCTACTGTTATGCATCGTGATGTAAATATCTGCATTTTCCGATGGTCTTAGGCGACCCCTGTGAAAGGGTCGTTTGACCCCAAAGGGGTCGAGACCCACTGGTTGAGAGCTGCTGGTCTAGGTCATTCTTTTTTATGTAAACACTAACAGCCCAACACGTGAAATTCATGCCATGGGCTCAGCCTGAGCCGGCCTTTGCAGCCCCAGCTTCATCCGGAAGGTCATCTGGAAGGATGTCCAGAAGGTCATATGGCTGTTTGGTCTAATTAGCATATGAGCTCTGTATTCTAATAGGATATGTTTACCCTCTCAGAATTATCGAAGGGGCCAACCTAGGAAGGCGCCGAACATCGGGTTTCTCTAACATAAGAAGAGCATCTCTTCATTATGACTTCCTAACGTCTGCGGCCTGATGAGGTCCGACATTTGGAAACATGTTCTGATCCTCGGCACATACACGCCAACATGCGAATCTGTGATGAGAGGCACAGCTTCGCTTTCTCTACGAGGCCGTGTGCGCAGTAGCTCCACTACGCCGGCTACAGCTTCACCCAATTGGTTTTATGGGACAAATTTCCCGTAATGGCTCCGACCCAGTACAGGTCCCCGCAAGTCTCCATTTGCATTTCCAGTCGAGTGTTTGCCCACGTGGCACCTGTGATGAGATTTGCTCATTATAATGGACGCATTTACACCATCCTTTTGTTTGGTGGCTAATGCTGAAATCATGGCCAGTAAAATAAATAATGTGGACCTTTTACTTTGCTTTAATATTTGTACTATATGGAAACCTAAATTTAGAAAACATGGCGATTTTTGAACACAAACGTTCTGTTCTCCTCCCTGCCTGGTTTTGGTTCAGTGTGTCCACTGAAGTACATAAAGGAAGATAGACGATAATTCACGTTTCCCAATTGGCCCTGCAAACTGTGAGTGTAGCTTTGACATGCTGGAGTTATCACACAACATACGGAATATAACATGACGTGTGTGGTGTAAAGGGTGGGTGAGAGTTGGTCAGGATAGCCAGCTAAGGGAGGAAGATGGACAATCAGTAGGATTTCTTCAATGTCCTGTAACAAGAAGATGGCGAGTATTAATCTGAACGTAGCCTGCCTGATGGTCAGTGCTGAATGGGGCCAGCTTTTCTATTGGAGGGAGGAACCTTTACGGTGATTCGCAGAGGAAGTCTAATTGTTACTTCTTTGGAACAGCTCCACATGGTGGTAATACAGAAATGGGTGGACAAGAGCAATGACGTAAATGTGAACACAAGTCAGACACAGAGGGGGTCGCTTTGTGGGTTCAAAGAGCCAATGTCAGTATCAATAGGGTTCTAACAAACTTGAATGTCTGTGTGAATGATTTCCCACAGAAATGAGTGTGTGTGTGTGTGTGTGTAGGAAATATTATAAAATTAGAATCACAAAATGATCACACATATGATCTATTTAGCTTTGAAAATATCAGAAGGAAAAAACCAGGCTGAGATATTTCTTAAAACCCTAAATGTTTGGAAGTTGAAACTGCACAGCGTGTTCATAGTGAAAGCCCCCCACACCATCCCACAGCTACTGAATTTCTGGGGATGAGATGCTGCAGTCTCCTTTAAAATAAAAAAACAACAACATATGTGTAAATATATATATACATATATATATATGTATGTATGTGTGTGTGTATATATATATATATGTATATATATATATATATATATATATATGTGTGTGTGTGTATATATATATATATATATATATATATATATATATATTTATTTTCAGAGAGGAAGGAAGAGGCAGAGAGAGGAAGAAACATCCATGATGAGAGAGAATCATAGATCAGCTGCCTCCTGCACACCCCCTTCTTGGGATCAAGCCCGCAACCCGAGCCTGTACCCTGATCTAGAATCAAACCGTGACCTCCTGGTTCATAGCTTGATGCTCTATTTCTGAGCCATGCCGGCCAGGCTGCAACTCTATTTTTCTAGCAAGTTCTCAGATGCATTTTAGGCGTACCAAAGGGATTGCCCTCCAACGTTAGAGAATAAGGAGTGAGCTTGCTTAATGCATATATTGATTGTGTTGTGGGGTCTCAAATGCCTCAATAGATTAAAAAAAAAGATAGTGATCACAGCACCAGGAAAATAGAAACAAGTATCAGAACACTCAGTTGGGGGAGGGCGGGCGGGAATCCCAAGTAACTAATGTAGATACCAAAACTACAGCTCTGGAGCGAACAATTCAATAATATGCCTTTAAAACTGGAGAATTACCTTTGGAAAGGAAAGAGGACTTAGTAATTCCATGAGGATTCCTAAAGGTTATCGAAGTCTGTTCACTTTGTGATCACACACCAAACTTTCCAAGAAATACGTATGTTTAGGGATCCAGGTTATATTTCAGTGAAGTAATGAATGAAAGTATGTCCTTCTAATTTTAGATTTCACTCAAAGCAATTGAAAAGATAACCTGATTGCATTATGTCCCACTTGTAAATTAATGTTTTCTCGAAAAGATAAAAATATAACAATGGGAAAAAATGGCACAAAATTGTGGAGAAGGGCCAAAAGTATTATTCAGAGGAAATCCTTAACTTGGATGAATTTCATAATTAAATAACAAAGATTGAAAATCATTTAAGCATCTCAACAAAAGGAAATGAAACTAAGGACAGTAGAAAGGAATTAATGAACATTAAAAAAATGAGCAACATGGAAAATATGTACATGGTGTATTTGATAAATCCAAGTACTGCTTCTGTAAAATGTAATTCAACAGGCAAAGCATTTATAAGCCTATGAAAAAATGAGAAAACCACATTAAGAATTATGAAAAAACAAGAACTATAGGGATCTCTATGAATAACACACCTAAATTTTACTGCAGAATCTGAGCGAAAATTTAAAAAGATAGTCCCACCAACATAGAAAAGTTGTGTTTTTTGTTGTTATTGTTTGTTTTTTAATATATTTTATTGATGTTTTTTTTTTAAGAGAGGAAGGGAGAGGGAAAGAGAGTTAGAAACATCAATGAGAGAGCAACATCGATCAGCTGCCTCCTGCACACCCACTATGGAGGATGTGTCTGTAACCAAAGTATATGCCCTTGACCTGAATCAAACCCAGGACCCTTCAGTCCATAGGCCAACGCTCTATTCACTGAGCCATACCGGTTTTGGCAGAGGGGTGTTCTTTTTAATCAATAAAGAAAAGACATGTCTACCCAGCAGAAACGTTAGTTTGAAGAGGTAGAAATCATAACAATTAAACTAATCATCATATGAATGGCTTATGCTGTAGTCACACGTGATTATGATGGAGCCAGGCCACTTGAATTGGCATCCGGTCTCTTTCCTTAACGGCTGTGTGATTTTTGAAATTGCTAAACCTTTCTGTTTCTATTTCCTCCTTGATGACATGAAGATAATTATAATACCTACATTGGAGGTCTGGGGTGAGGATTTAAATAGTTTGGCCAGCCCTGACCGGTTTGGCTCAGTGGATAGAGTTTTGGCCTGAAGGTTCAATTCCGGTCAAGGGCATGTACCTCAACTGTGGGCACATCCCTGGTGGGGGTGTGCAGGAGGTAGCTGATTAATGTTTCTCATCGATGTTTCTAACTCTCTATCCCTCTCCCTTCCTCCCTGTAAAAAATCAATAAAATATAGTATTAAAAAAAATAGTTTGGCCAATGTAAAGTGATTGCAGTATAGCATACCGGGTAAGCTGTCACCTTAGTTTGAGTACATTAAATTATTAAACTCGTTTGAGCAGTCAGATTAACACCTATAGTAAAGATTTTTCACTAGGCCAAGACCAGTTTGGCTCAGTGAATAGAGCATTAGCCTGCGGACTGAAAGGTCCCAGGTTTGATTCTGGTCAAGGGCATGTACCTTGGTTGCGGGCACATCCCCAGTAGGGGGTGTTCAGGAGGCAGCTGATTGATGTTTCTCTCTCATCAATGTTTCTAGCTCTTTATCCCTCTCCCTTCCTCTCTGTAAGAAATCAATAATATGTACATATTATTGATCATTCACTAGGAGTGATCACTAAGTGTAGGAAAAGACTCTCGCCCAACAGGTACAGGTCACTAGTTGATTGTCGACCTATGAACCAGGAGGTCACAGTTTGATTCCCAGTCAGGGCGCATGCCTGGGTTTTGGGCTCAGTGCCCAGTGTGGGGCATGCAGGAAGCAGCAGATCCATGATTCTCTCTCATCATTGATATTTCTCTCTCTCTCTTTCCCTCTCCCTCTCGCTTCAGTTCTGAAATGAATACAAATATATTTAAATTGAAAAAAGAAAAAGAAAAAAGACACTGTTGGAGAGAGCATGTCTTAGAACAACCCTTGGGGCAGGTACCGAGATAAAATGGATTAAAATTTAACGTACACGTATCTCTGAGCATTTGTATTCTGGGTGTCTACCGTAGAGCAGCATCTGAGACTCGAAGAGGTAGAATTACCCCTGGCCACACAGATGCTAAATGCCAGACGTGGGAATTGAATGTAAGACTGTCTGGTCTCCCAGTTCTACCACGGCACACCGTTAATAAACGTAGGAGGGAAAATGTTCAGTCTCATTAGTTATAAAAAAGAGTACATATTAAAACAACCGGAGGCCTTTTTATTCCTGTGAAATGGCTGTATATTAAATAAAAGTGCCCAGCGTTGCGAGGAAATGGATGGTCTGATTCACAGAGGCGAGGCGGATAAATTGATAGAGCGTTGTCGGAGGGGAAAGCCATCAAATAGAGATACCCAGTGAGTCAGCAGTCACAACTCTAGGGGTTTGTTTTGAGGGATGTATGACGCCTCTGCTCTTCGGTTTCATAGTCTGTAAAATGTGAATTGAGAACGTTGATATGTCTCAGAGGTGGGTGTGAAATAATCAGGGAAAACCGTGACGTGTACACAGAAATGGCCTGTGAATGACACCAGGTTTTTAGTCTTATGTTAATGTGTATATTTCCACTCTCTTCCCTTTTGAGTTTAAAAAAATATATGGGAAACATTCCCCGGTGCGATAATGGGTTATTACTTCAGTGTTTAATTATAATCGTAAATATTTAAACACGTGGATCTATTCCTAAACCAGGCCTATTCCACAGACAGAGCGGCGTATTTCCTCTTTCCCTCATGCTTGACTTTTCCCCCCAAAGTTGTTCCTTCTAGCAGACAGCCACGAAAAAATGGAGTCAACAGGAAAATTAATAATAAAGTGTGGTTATTTATATTTTGAATATTATATAGCAATTTAAAGAAGCAAGGCAGATCCATATTCTACTAAAGCTTTTCAATCTGAATCGTATGGATAGGTACAGAAATGAAGTTGCAAAGTACATATAGTTTAGGCATGTAAGGTCTCAATAAAAACTTCGGAGGGATCTATGCCAAATTCCTATCTAGTTGCTATTTAGCGAGAAGAATGGTGGTATTTTTGGCAGTTCAGAGAGACTTCAGATTTTTTCTGTTATTTTTTCAAAACTTAAAAAAAAATGTTCCAACGTGTGATTTATGTATTTTAAGGTGATATTCAAGTGCCAGACAGGAATAGCCTTCATCATCTCGGAGGCCTCTTTATTACTGTGCAATTGCTGTGCATTAAATAAAAATGCTTAGCGTTACAAGGAAATGGACAGCCTGATTACTTGAATGTCCCTGGGTGGATTCTGTGTTTTGCTGACACAATTCTAGGACGTTGAGAAAAAGGAAACGATCCTTAATCAAATTAAAAAACATGCAGGCACACCAAAAAAATCCCTCCCAAAAAACTTCTCTTACTATAAAATATTTCTTTTTATACTGCTACCTCTTGTTCTTCTGTTTGACCTTCCCTGACCCTTACGAAATGATGGAAATTTTAAGATAACGGGGTACAATGCCCGTGGCCGTAGCGAAGCTAACTTGGACGCAAGTCAGCTTGGCAAACGGTCACGCTGCTTTTGTCTTTATCTCTTTCAACTTTAACACCCACCATTTATTAAGTGAGAGCGTGGACACCGGAGGAAGCTGCGGATCCTGTTTGGATCCCGTTTCGGAAGGAAAGCAGGTCTTTATGGGGCACCCCCTTCCTGTTCGCCACTGGCCAGGAAAGCCATCCTTCTGTTTAAGACCTATTCAGCCTGGAGAGGTGGGGTGCTTAGGGAAGGAAGGTGACCTCTCCCTTGTAAAGTGGAATGGCTGTTTCCCGCCGTGACTGACTCGCCTCATTTCCAGCGCTGCTTATGAGAACCCGTGTGCCGAGCACTCAGGGTGACAGCAATAGTTGTTTAAAATATGGCCTGGCCCGGCCTGTGTGGCTCAGTGGTGGAGCATTGACCTATGAACCAAGAAATCACAGTTTCTATTCCTGGTCAGGGCACCTGCCCAGGTTTTGAATGTCCCTCGGTGGATTCTGTGTTTTGATCACCTGCCCAGGTTTTGGGCTCCCTCCCCAGTAGGGGGCGTGCTGGAGACAGCCAATTCATGATTCTCTCTCCTCATTTCCACTCATGTTGACAACTTTTATGCCCGTGATACAGTGGTCAAAACTAAACAACAACAAGAAAAAAACAACAACCCCAAAACCTGACCTGTACATTCCTGTTAACTAACCTGTGGCCTTTATTCAAATGCCACCAGCTTATCCAGTGATGTCCTTTTTCTTCCAGGATCCAACCCAGGGTACCTACCACACTTGGCATTTAGTGGCCCTATCTCTGAAGTCTTCTGATTTGTGACTGTTTCCAAGAGTTTCCTTTTCCCCATGACCTAGGTCGCCAGGAGGAATACTGGCCAGGGACTTTGTAGAGTATTTATCTCGTTTTAATAAATAGACATGTATAACCTCTGAGATTTTTGAAGGAAAGCCCATGTAGATGCCGTAACAATCTAGGCCACTAATTTTCCATTTAGATGATCAGTAATTGTTACTTTAGCTTTCTATTGGCCGTGAGAGCACTCTACAATGAACAGTTGATTTAAGCTGATTTCAGTATTTGCCTAGGAGGTGTTTCATCTGTGAGTGCATCTCTGTGAGTCAGCTTAGTTTAACCCCCAGGAAACATTTGTATGTTATCTCTTGCGTATGACAGATTCGAGATGGACAAACGCATTGCTACGTGTTGAAGAATAAAGATTTAGAACAAGCTTTTAAAGGAGTCATTTATTTGGAGATGGAGCTCATCTATAATGCGGTAAGTCTCACTGGGCCATAGCTCCCTCATGTGACCGGTGGCCAGTCTAGAGAGACTCCCCAGTCCCTGTGAAATGTTTTAGAATATTTGCACAGAGGGAGAGTTGATGGAGAGAGGGAAAGAAAGAGAGAGAGAGAAAGAGTACAGTGTTTTAAAGCTCAACCATTGCCCGGCCAGTGTGGCTCAGTGGTTTCTTATTCCCCTATGAACCAAGAGGTCAAGGACACATGCCTGGGTTTTGGGTTGGATCCCCAGTAGGAGGTGTGCAGGAGACACCCGATCAGTGAATCTCTCTCATCATTGATGTTTCTCTCTCTCTCCCCCCCCTCTCCCTTCCTCTCTGAAATCAACAGAAATATATTTAAAATAAACAACAACAACAGCAAAAACCCCTTCAACCATCAAATCCATGCTGGACACTCCAGATTTCAGCTGGTATTAATCCTGTTTTTTTCCCAGGTCATTGAGAGAAAATGAGATTTTTCTGTAGAAAATAGGTTTTATAATCCAGAAGCTCCTTTCGCACGCCAGGTGTTACTGGTGAAAACGTAGCTCCCAACTTTACGTGGAGGCAACTTTAGGAGAAGTTCATGAAGTTCTCTTTAGTCAGTGGTTCAAATACCTCCATTGATTTGCAGAGATCCTGTTGTCTTCCAAATCTGGTCTGACCCACCCAAGTGAAGTTCAAGCAATGAGATCCCCCCTAACACCACCTCCTCCTGAAACACACACACACACACACACACACACACACGCACACACAAACACACGTGGGCGAGCAGAGCACAGGGGTAACCATCATTCTCTTCTCCCCGCCAGGCTTTAGGGGTAAAACAGATTGGTTTCCGGGTCCTTGCCCATCAAGAAGAGCAGGAGAGGAATGAAATCTCCAGAAATGCCTCCCTTTGTTAACAATGATAATCTTTCCAGGTCAAAGCCAGTATCAGGACCTTCACGCCCAGGGAAAAGCGCTTTGTCGAAGACAGCCGCAAGTTGTCCAAAAAGGTCAGTCTCTGTGGTGAGCTGGTTTGTTGGTTCACTCAGCATGTGGGCGGGACCTGGAGTCCTGGCGGTCATTATTTGCTGCCTCTCCCCTTCTCCTCTCCCTCCTCTTCTTCCTCCTGTTGTTCTTCCTCTTCTTCTTTTTCTCATCGTTCTCCTCCTTCTCTTTCTTCTCCTCCTCCCGCTCCTCCTCCTCTTCTTTCCTCCTCTCCCTCTCTTTCTCTATCTCTATCTCTACATCTACCTGTCTCTCTACCTCTACCTCTACTCCTCTACCCCTCTACCTCTACCCCTACCCTTATCCCTACCTCTACTCTCATTCTCAATCCCCACCTCTCCACTCCTTTCTCCTCCATTTCCCCTTCTCTCCCGAAACTCGGACTTCAGCCAGCTCCATAAGAAGGGAAGGACTCAGCCGACATCAGTGGGATGAGGTAGAAGGTGTCAGCCCTCCATTAACCTCCGAGTCGTCCTGTGAACAGAATCCCTAGCCTCAAGCCCCTGAGTTCTCCAGATCTCTGTGCCCTGCCCACCGCCTTCAGTCACCGCTACGTCTGTCTCTGCCTCCAGCGTCTCAGGGAGGGATCCGGCCTTTCCATTCATAAAGAAACTAGCCCCGTGCATCTTTGGAGCCGTCTAGTCTGGGACTCCCACCCCTGCTCCTACCACAGTCTTATTGTCTGAATTTGGGGGTGCTGCCACGTCCCCTCATTCTGAATGGCCTGCCTCTCTCTCTGTCGCCCTGAATCCTCCTGTCCTCATCTCAACCCCGGGTGCAGGTCGGAGCCCCGTGGGGGACGCCGGTCATTCTTTGCCTAGTGCTCCTTTTCCACGGTCCTCGGCCCCTCCCGTCCTGCGGGGGCCGAGTTCGGGATCCCACTCTGTCCCCATTGTCCCGCTCTGGCTGTGTCACCGAGAACAGAGCGTCCCCCTTTCCGCGTATTTATTACTTCCCCCCCTTCCTGTGGGCGCGCAGCTGCGGGCGACAGAAAGCGGTGACACAGCGAGGGCGTCTTATCATCCTGTTTCCCGTGAACTCCCGGCCCTCGGAGAAGGCCCCGCCGTCCGCTGGCTGAGGGAGCGGCCCAGGGCCCGGCGCGGGCCGCCATAACGCGGGCTGTCCTGTTTGCCTTGGGTAACCAGAGCCGCCTCTGGTTTTTATTTTTATTAGTAGTGGTCCTGCCTTTCTGGGCTCTGTTTACTTGAAAGTTAAAACCCGGGGTGAGGTGGGTGGGGTAGCGGCTTTGCAAACAAGCTGAAATGAATCCTCCTTCCACCACCAGGAGAAGACATTTCCTTTGCCAAACACAGACCCCCCGCGTGGTGGGGCGGGGCTGGGCTCCTGGGCTCCTGGGCTCCTGGGGTATGTCAGGGTCCTCCCTCTCACCACTAGGTGTCCCCTCCTTCTCTTAGAGGGGAAACTTGTGCTTCTGATGCAAATACTTAAAAGCACTCAGCTCTGGGACAAGCACTCCAAGGCCCTTAATTCTCTCCGCAGCCCAGGTGGGTGCTTTGCTGAGAGAGAGGTTCCAAACTGGCCAAGGTCACCGCTGGGAGACGGGAGAACTGCACTCCTTCGCCAGAACTAGCCTTTCCTATGGACTTTTTGTTAAAGTTGATTTCAGAGAAGAAGAGGCGGGGGGCGGGGGAAGAGAGAGAAAGGGAGAGAGCGAGAGCGAAACATCAATGATGAGAGAGAATCATTAATCAGCTGCCTCCTGCATGTCCCACACTTGGGGGGGCGGTGTGGAATCGAGTCCACAACCTGGGCATGTGCCCTTGGCTGGAATCGAACATGGGGCCCTTAAGTCCACAGGCCGATGCTCTATCTACTGAGCCAAACCGGCTAGGGCTCCTATAGACTTTTTCTTCTGAACTCGGTTAGTTAAAAGACCTGAACATTTCCACTGTAAATTGTACATTTCCTTCTAAACTAAACCAGTTGCCACGTGTTCGCACTCTCTTTTTGTGTCTCTTTTTCTGTATTTTCTTGTTCTCCCCCCTTCGCTCTCTCTTTCTTTCTCTCTTACACACATACACGCAAACACACACACACACTTACACCCCAGCTGCCTGGCTTCATTCGTTTTTCCCTCGGCTCCGTTTTGTGATGAGCGCGATGCAGACAGCCCCTCCTCTGTCCAAGGCTCCATCAAACGCATCGCGTCCTCTCTTCCTCCACGGCTGATGGGACTTGAGACGAATTTTGGAGGAGGCACGGGGACCTTTTCCTCCCCGTCTCTTAATTGGCAGCAAACACAGAACACGGCAGACACGCCAGGCGGCTGATCTGCACCGAGGGTGCGGGCGCTCACATCTCCTTCCCTGTGTCTCCTTCTCCGGCCAGATCCTGTCCAGAGACGTGGACCGGGTGCGGAGGATCACCATGGCGATCTGGAACGCGCTGCAGTTCCTGAAGAGCTGCTTCCAGTGGGAGTCCCCGTTGAGGAGCGCCGTGGCGTTCGTGGTGAGCGTCCGCCCTCAGCTCGCGTGGAGGGTTCCCTAGGCCGGAGTTCCCACGCCAAACACGGGCTTCCTGTTTCTGTGCAGTGCAGCCTCCCTCGCTGATGTTTACACCTGTAAGGAAACATCAAAACGGAAATGGGTCCTGGCCGGTGTGGCTCAGTGGATAGAGCGCCGGCCTGTGGACCGAAAGGTCCCGGGTTTGGTTCCGGTCAAGGGCAGGGACCTTGGTGGCAGGCTCCTTCCCGGCCCGGGCCCTGGTCAGGGGCTCATGCAGGAGGCAACCCATCGATGTGTTTCTCTCACATCGATGTTTCTCTCTGTCTCTCTCTCTCTCTCTCCCATTCTCCCTAAAAGTCAATGGGAAAATGTCCTTGGGTGAGGATTCACAGACATAAAAACAAAAACGTAAATGGTATCCATTCATCTTTGTAAAAGCTATTTCGGCACAGTCAGTATGAAGATGTCTTTTTAGGACAGAATTATGTCCATTACCCTTGGAAATGTCTAGTGTTACCCCAGTCTTGCTCATATCTAACTGCTGGTGCGTTGAGGGGAGCCCACGGTCTCTGTAGTTGTAAAGGGGCTCTGGACGGATACCCATGTATGAGTGGTCCCTGCACTGTGTGTCTTTGTCTCCTGTCCCAGTGAATGCCATTGATTTTTGAAAAATGGTTGTTGAAAAGTCACGGCTAACATAAGACAAGAGAGCTCTAATTTTTAAGTAAATCCCTCGTCAGCATGGATATCAAAGACATTTATTCAGCCCTAGACGGTGTGGCTCAGCAGAAAGAGCGTCGGCCTGGAGACTGAAGGGTCCCGGGTTTGATTCTGGTCACGGGCACATACCTGGCTGGGTTGCAGGCTTGATCCCCAGCCCAGGTTGGGGTGTGTGGGAAGGCAGCCATTCAGTGTGTCTCTTTCACATCGATGATTCTCTCTCTCTCTCTCTCTCTCTCTCTCTCTCTCTCTCTCTCTCTCTCACTCTCCCCCCCTTCCACTCTCTCTTAAAACCAGTGAAAAAAATAATATCCCCAGGTGAGGATTAAAAAATTTTAAAAAACCACATTCATTCACATCATAGCACTTGAGACATAGCTGATTCTTACATGTGACTGAGCCCCACAAAGGAGAACCACTGATGAGTGTGAGACGCACTTCTCACTGATAACGGTGGCCGCCCTTAGCAGCGAATGAAATCACAGAGACCCTAACCCCACCCCGTCAGCCACTGAGCGGCCAGGCACTTGGAAGGACTCGAAAGATGGCCCCACGCCCTCAGTGTGCATCCCCGGACTTTCTGCTTCGTTTGGGAAGGAACTTGTTCTTGACCGGGTGGGTAGGGCCAGATGCTCTGGCGGCTGTGGATGTCTGTGTTTTCCGAGGGTCTCAGGCGCTCCAGCAGCGGCTCTCAACCTGCGGGTCATGACAGGTTGAGAACTGCTAGCAGGGTCGCCTAAGACCATTGGAAAGTTATTTCCGTTACGATTCATAACAGCAGCAAAATTATGCAGTAGCAACGAAAATAACTGTATGGTTGGGGGTCACCACAACCCAAGGAGCTGTATTAAAGGGCCGCGGCATTAGGAAGGTGGAGAACCGCTGATGGAGAGGGTCCCTGATGGCTTCAGCCTTGACCGTCAGTAAACTTTTACTTGGGTCTGAAGTTGGTGAAACGATGGGCCTTAAACACGTTAAGGAGGCTTTCATTCGTCCAGATGGCTCTTGGACTTGGCATTGACTTCTCCGCTCTTCCTTTCTCAAGTTCTCCTCGGCGCGGGGGCTTCGAGTGTTGGGCCTCTCTTCAGCCTCTCTCCCTCCATCTCCTCCCCGAATTCGTTTCAAAATGTTCCATGGAATGTTCTGGGCAAAAAAAGAGAGCAGTCAATGAAATCGGTGGCTTCTTCCAGTGGGCACCCCGGCCAGACTCTGCGAGGAGGAGGAGGAGGAGGAGCAGAAGGAGGAGGAGGAGGTGGAAGAGTAGAGGGAGGAGGAAAAGGAGGAGGAGGAGTAGGGGGAGGAGGCGGAGGTGGAGGAGGAGGAGGAGGAGAGCGTTTCTCCTTCCCTGAGCTTCGTCTCTGGCTGGCACTGGGGTTTTGGAAAAACAGCTCCGTGCGCCGGGGTCGCGGAGGGCAGTGACAGCCGTGATTAATGGGCTGCCGGCCGATCTGAGGAAAGATTACACCACGGGAGGAGGACCAGGCTGTCTCGTGTGGGGACTGCTGATTGGGGACGGAGCCTGGCAGGGGGGGCTCGGCCTTTCCCTCTGCCCGGCTACTCCCTCAGGTCTCGGGTGGCCTGCGGGACAGAAGATAAAGGGGTGCTCTTCGTGCTGGGCTCCAGGCTGTGGTTTTGCCAGGGTCCCTGGGATTGTGAGACTGGGGGGCGGGGGACCACTCTGTGAGGGGTAGTCTGCATTGGACATTGTTGAGAAAGCAGGGAGTCAAGTAGGAATGATGCAGGCAGAGCCACGCTCTCTGGGTGGTGTTGAAGGCACTGGCATGGTTTTCAGTTTTAAGTATATATTTTTGACAGCAGGGAGGAAGGGAGAAGGAGAGGGAGAGAGAGAGAGAGAAACATCAATGATGAGAGAGAATCATTGGCCGGCTGCTTCCTGCACGCCCCCTGCTGGGAATCGAGTATGTGTCCTGACCAGGAATGGAACCGTGACCTCCTGGTTGATGCTCAACCACTGAGCCGCGCTGGCCGGCTGGAGGGATTTTGTTCTCCCTTCTGTTCTGTCAGATCACATGAAAGAGCCTGTTAAGCCGGAATCGGTTTGGCTCAGTGGATGGAGCGTCGGCCTGCGGACTGCAAGGTCCCAGGTTCGATTCCGGTTGGGGGTATGTGCGTTGGTAGCGGGCACGTCCCCAGTGGGAGGCGTGCAGGAGGCAGCCAGCTTATCCATGATTCTCTCTCATCATGGATGTTTCTAGCTCTCTATCTCTCTCCCTTCCTCTCTGTAAGAAATAAATAAAATATTTTTAAAAAAGAGAGAGCCTGTTAATATCATGTGAATGTCTGCTTTCAGATGATACAAAGCAAGAATAGTATAGGGTCCTGCTTAGTGTACTCTGGCTGTTAATTTTAAAGGCTTTGGAAGAGCAAATCATCCGTCTTCTAGATTCCTTTGGATGTGTGTCCGGAGAGATCATATCTTGCTGAAAGCAGGAATTAAAGCACAGCAGCCTGTGAAGGCTTAGTCCTCGCGGTGGCCGGTCAGAGTGGATGGGCCGACATGAAATAGTTTTATCTTGTTGGGGAATCCAAGCAGAAACCTCCCTCCCAGGAGGCCAGTGCTGTCCACAGATACATGGGGGTTGTAGTCCCAATAGTAAGTGAAAAGAGTTCTCTCTAATTCACTGGTCCCTACAAGCGAGAATGTTGCCGTGTGCTGTTGAAGTCGTTGTTACTGTAAGCCATTACATTGGGGCTTTCTTAGCGTGGCCTGAGCATCCCAAATCACGCTCTACTGGCTAGGATGTTTTTGTTAGAGCGATTATGGGAAATCTTTTTTTTTAAATATATGTATTTTTTTATTTTTTAAATATATTTTATTGGATTTTTTTACAGAGAGGAAGGGAGAGGGATAGAGAGTTAGAAACATCAATGAGAGAGACATCCATTGATCAGCGGCCTCCTGCACGCCCCCGACTGGGGATGGGTCCGCAACCAAGATACACGCCCTTGACCGGAATCGAACCTGGGACCTTTCATTCTGCAGGCCGAGGCTCTATCCACTGAGCCAAACCGGTTTCGGCACGATTATGGGAAATCTTGCTCATTAGGTCTTCTAAGTCTTTCTCTTTCCTCTACGTTTTCTAGGTATTTTTATGTCCTTTTTGAGCTTGATGGGTTGGGTGTAATAGGGAGAGATGAATGGAATTTGTTCTCAAAAGGTTATGTTACATGGTGTCATGGGAATTATGGAGCCAGTTATATCCATGGGTGTTTTGGCTTGTTTGGTTTTCTATTGGGTACTTATATTTCTCACACCCCAATATTCTATGTTAAAGACCTAAAGAGATCTTATGGCATAAACGCATCAGTTTTTTCCCATAGGAAAATACAGCCTTTATTTGACAGATGGCATCCTCAGAAGATCATTTAAAATAGCAAAGGTTCGCCTTCACCGGTTTGGCTCAGTGGATAGAGCGCTGACCTGCGGACTGAGGGGTCCCAGGTTCGATTCTGGTCAAGGGCATGATGTACCTTGGTTGTGGACACATCCCCGGTAGGAGGTGTGCAGGAGGCGGCTGATCGATGTCTCTCTCCCATCGCTGTTTCTAACTCTCTCTCCCTCTCCCTTCCTCTCTGTAACAAATCAATAAAAATAAAAAACAAAAAACAGCCAAGGTCACCTATTGCTCAGAAAAGGGCCGTGGCTGGGAAGGTTGCTTCCTGCCAGTCAGTCCCGAAGGCACACGCCTGTTGCACCAAGGGAGGCGAGTCCGCGGGGCATTGATAGATCCCTTGTTTTATTAAATTTCTTCTCGGACGTTTGATGTTAGAAGTAATCTAAATCCACCATATATCAACGGGCATCTTCATAAAGCCGCGCCTCGCACATCTGTGGCTTTGCCCTGAGTTTTTTTGAGCGCAGAGAAATGAAGAACGAATTCTTCAGAGTTGACAGGGCCTGCGATACGATGCTTAATTTAAAGCATCAATCACCTGCCCGCCCCCCACTCACCCCAATAAGGTTAAAAATACAACTCTCCACTTTCTCAGCGATATCCCATAGTTAGCAGATCCAGATATCTTCGTGCGTAGAGATCCAGAATTTTGAGAACTTTTCATATTGAACTGAGCCCTAGCTGGTTGGGCTTGGTGGGTAGAGCATTGGCCTGTCCCAGGTTCGGTTCCCATCAGGACACAGGCCCGGGTTGTGGGCTCAGTTTCCAGTAGGGGGTGTGCAAGAGGCAGTCGGTCAGTGATCCTCTCTCATCATGGATGTTTCTATGTCTCCCTCTCTTCCTCTCTGAAGTCAATACAAAATATTAAAAAAATAAAAATAACTTAAAAGCAAGAGCAGCAATAATAGAACTGGCCCTTCCAACACATGCACACTCACGCACACACACATGCACACACAGAGGGCATTTGGAATGACAACCACTTTGAAAATTTGTGCTGGTCTTTTTTTTTTTTTTTTTTTTTTTTTTAGCCTTAGATATTTGTGTGTTAGCTGTTTCTAAAAAATGTACTTTTTCTTTAAGTCCTATCACCAGTTTATTCGCAACTGGGTGTACCTGCCTTTGATTAAATCTCAGCGGCTCTTTCTTCGTCGCCGGAAGTCATGATCACATGTGCGAAGCAGACCTCACTGTCTGTGGGAGGTGCTTGTGCAGTTGTAGCTCAGAGACTAACAGGGTTTCCCTGAAGCTGAAAAAAGTTACAATAATCACTTTTCCTGGAGGAGAAGTTTTTTTTTTAATTTCAGAGAGGAAGCGAGAGAGATAGAAACATCAATGATGAGAGACAGTCATCGATTAGCTGCCTCCTGCGCTCCCCACATTGAGGATTGAGCCCACAACTCGGGCATGTGCCCTGACCGGGAATCAAACCGTGACCTCCTTGTTCATAGGTTGACGCTCAACCACTGAGCCATGCTGGCTGGGAAGATACATATACACACACACACACACACACACACACACACACACACACACACACATATGTATACACACACACATATACACACACAGATATATATATATATTTAAATATATTTTTATTGATTTCAGAGAGGAAGGGAGAGAGAGAAATAGAAACATTAATGATGAGAGAGAATCATTGATCCGCTGCCTCCTGCACACCTCTAGTGAGGATCCAGCCCATAACCCCAGCATGTGTCCTTGATAGAATCGAAACCGGGACCCTTCAATCCACAGACTGACTGACGCACTACCCACTGAACCAAACCAGCTAGGGCAAAATATTTTTAAATGCATACCTATGTATGCTTATATGCAAAAATTACAGTAAATACATAAAATGCTTAAACTATTTGACAGCTTATTATTTGATTTATTGAACATTTCAGATGAATTCCCAAACTTTTCTTTCCACAAAGGGACCACATTATATACTTTTCAAAATACGTTAAAGGTTTTTCTCAGCATTTTTTACACGAACAACCCATTATTGCAAATTGTGGTTATAATTTTTACAACATAATTGCACCTTCCATTGACAACTTCTCAGGCATTAACTAATTATGCCATTTAATAAAATTACAGTAATTGCATTAAAGGACTATCTGTTAAAAATGCAAAAGGAGAGTCCTACCTGTTTTAGCATATTTTCATGTTTGTATTTGCAGCTCTGTAATAGAATTTTACTTCCGGACAGAACCATGGCTCTGCCGAGTGAAATCAGTGGGCATTTTTGGGAGCGTCTCGATTTTGACTAGCAAGCGTTAGCTCTTTCTTTATTTGTTTTTAATCCGGATTTTTTAAAGCCCAGGCGCATGCCTGTCTTCACACGGCCTGTGAGACAAGAGGTGAATGGTTATGCCCCGTTGTCTACCATAGGCCGGCCCCATATGGGAAGCCTCCATCACTGTAGTGCCAACCCCGTGCTCTCTGTTTGGGAAGCACGCACACTCTCTGCTTTCTGCGCGTGGTCTGGGGAGGAGCCGTGGCCTTGGGCAGGTTCCAGTGAATTCCTTCGGTCTGGGTCTGCTGTGCAGAGAATCTCTGCTATTGACCTGCACCTGAGCCTGACACTGAGGTCTTAGATGAAGAGCAGATCCTGGGAAATCGTGTCATTCCCTGGCCCAGCCAATGCCTGACCACCTTGCTCCGGCTCTGCCCTCTCTCTCCCTCCCTTTCCACAACCATGTTGTCCAGCGTCTCATACGCTGTGAGACACTGAGGTACAAAGATATATCTATCTATCTATCTATCTATCTATCTATCTATCTATCTATATCTATATCTATATCTATCTATATATATGCAAATTAGGCCAAATGCTGTAATGGGTCATGACCGGATAGGAGGGGATTGTGCGGACAGAAGGAGGTTGTGTGTGCAGGTGAGGCCCGGAGTAGAGAGGAAGACAGAGACAGGGCTTGCACAAGATGGCGTGGTGGCTTGGGTGGCCCCAGAGCGGACACAGGAAGGGGGACACTGTGAGTCAGGCATGGGTCCCGGCCCCCCACAGGGTGCCTCCTCGCCCAGCGGGAGGCTGGGTGCCTGCCCGCATGATTTCAATCACACGCTGGGCCTCTAGTTTTCAGATAAGCTGTCATCAGACTTACCCCCTCTATTCCTCTCTCCCCAGCGCCCATTCCCACCTTCGCCACCCCACCACCCCACTTTCCTTTCTCCAGCTTCCCTCCACTGTGTAGTCAAATTGAGTGTCGAAGAAATGCAAGAAGGGGGTGGGCAGAGATGGGACCCCTTGCTTTTTCATTTCTGTTGACTTCAGAGAGGAAGGGAGATAGAAACATCCATGATGGGAGAGAATCATCGATCAGCTGCCTCCTGCACACCCCTCCTGGGGATGGAGCCTGCAACCTGGGCAGGTGCCCTGACGGGGAATGGAACCATGACCTCCCAGGTCATAGAGGTCGATGCTCAACCCCGGGGGGCTGGGCACTGCCTTCTTTTTCTTCCATCTCCTCCTCTGACAGCCTGTGGCCCCCATCAGAGGGCAAAGTCCACAGACGAATACAACTTCCCCATCATCGTTTGGACGTGCGATCTCCTAGCGTCTTCTTGCTCCTTCCTGCCCACCCCAGGCGTTGGTGCTCATGAGCGACGTGGCCGGAAGGTGCCAACAGAAGGAGCCCCGAGTGAGCGGGAAGAGACCTGGCACGTCTCTAGCCCTGACCCACAGGCCTGGGTCTGTGGGGATGTGATTGTGTATTTTGGTTCAGAGCTGAGCCCTTTCCCTTCCCTGTCCCTTCTGCTGGTTTATGTGATCCCGGGATGAGCAACTGTGTTGTTGGATACAAACATTGGAAAGAATATTAGAAATGCAAAAGATGGAGGGATGGAAGGAGGGAGACCGAAGAAGAAGGGAGAGGAAAGAGAGGGTGGGGAGCAGCTGATAGGTGAGAAAGCAGTTATAACCAGTTTCCTGGGTGGGTTCAAGCTGTTGAGGAATCGAGGCTCAGCACTTTGATGTCTGGCTAATTTGATAAGGCCTTTTTTTTTTTTTCCGTCCTTCCCCCCCCCCCCCCCCCCCAGTCTGAGCTTTGTCCTTTGTTTCTGAGCTGTCCTTTTATTAGCTATCCGGCTGATCTTTGGGGTCCGCCTCAGGTGACATGTGCCCTCCCCCTCGGGCTGGGCCTGGGGAGCGGGTGGCCCTGGTATTGACGTGCGATGCAGGCACACTGGCCGGGGGACCTGTAATTAGACCCACCCCAGGTGCCAGTGACAACAGAGCCTGGTGCTCATGCTGGCTGCCCGCCCAATCCCGTGTTTATGGAGAGAAGCCTCCTTGGTGGTCTGCTTAGGGTTGTGCTTGGCCATTTGATTGATGGTTTAGTTAGGTGTGTGTGTGTGTGTGTGTGTGTGTGTGTGTGCTCTCTCGCCTCTTCTCCTGGAGTTGGGTCAGTGGCTTTTTAAATAACAGAGCTAATCTGGGGGACATGTGTCATTGGCCTGATCGTCTAGCTTTCACTTTTAGGAAAAAGAGGGACAAAGACAAATGGACATTCAGTGTAAGACTTCACCAGGGGTGGGGAGCGTCCGGCCTGCGGGCCGTAGAAGGCCCGAGAAGTCATTGGGTCTGGCCCCGCCGAGGCGTTGGGGGCCAGTTAATAAACCGTTTGACCAAACAGAGCAGGCTGGCTTTTAAGTTGATAATGGTGTACGGCCCGAGAAGGATGTTATAAATACCCAAGTGGCCCTGGGCAGAAAAGAGGCCGCCTGCCCGCTCCGCAGTGTTTACTGACTTTTTCATCTCCCGGGAGTTTTCCTCAAACCTCCGTCCGCATTTTCCTGGCCCTCTCAAATGCCTGTTCTATTTCTGCCCAGGCCTTCTCAAATTTTTGTTTCAACTCACTGCCAGAGATGCTTCGTTTTGCCAAGGAAAAATAAAAATGAAAAGGAGAGAAAGACACGTTTTTTGCTCACTCAGTTGGTGTGAAAACCAAACCCGGTGGCTGTTTACCGTCTGGAAATGCATGGAGCCATCGAATGGGTGATCAGCGGGTCCTTCATGTTCATCCCTCAGGGGAGAAACTGAGGTTTATGACCTGGTTGTCAAGGCCTCCTGCTTGTCCGAGCCCAGGGCTCCCAGCCCCTCCACCGCGTCCTCAGTGGCCATGAACTCCGGGATCATGCTTTGTGGGTATGAGTTGCACCTACACAGTATCCATGCATTTTGTTATTAAAAGTTAAAACAATACTTTTTTTTCCTTCTGTCTTACATTGAAAAACATGTTCCGTATTTTCCAGCGTATAAGACGACCCCCAACTTTTCCAGTTAAAACAGAGAGTTTGGGATATACACACCCTATAAGATGACACCCGACATATAAGACGACCCCCAACTTTTGAGAATATTTTCCTGGGTTAAAAAGTTGTCTTATACTCTGAAAAATATGGCATATATATATTTTAAAATATTTTTATTGATTTCGTAGAGGAAGGGAGAGGGAGAGAGAAGCATCAATGATGAGAAGGAGTCATTTATCGGCCGCCTCTTGCAGCCCCCCCCCCACTGGGGATCAAGCCTGCAACCCGGACATGTGCCCTGACCAGGAATTGAACCAGGAACCCTTCAGTCTGTAGGCTGACCCTCTATCCACTGAGCCAAGCCATCCAGGGCTGGAAAATATTGCATAAGTATGTGGAGTTATTGCTCTAGGGGCTTGTATACCCGGAGGAATAAAAGCTGGAGGTGGTAAGCCAGGTGCCTGGCCCCACCTCTTGCAGCAGAGGGAGACAGGCCTCATGGTGACACTGGTGGTGATGGTGAAGACCATGGCATGACATGCCACCACCGCCGCTGCTGCTGCTGCTGCTGACAGCCTGTGTTTTGTGGCACTTGTAGGGAAATGGTACCTTACATCTGTTTATTTAAAGAGCACAGTAGCCCTCACCGGCTTGGCTCCGTGGATAGAGCGTCAGCCTGCGGACTGAAAGGTCCCAGGTTCGATTCCCATCAAGGGCATGTATCTTGGTTGTAGGCACATCCCCAGTAGGAGGTGTGCAGGAGGTGGCTGATCGATGTTTCTTGACTCTCTGTCCCTCTCTCTTCCTGTCTGAAAAAATCAATAAAACATATTAAAAAAAATAAAGAGCAGCAGTATACTCAGTATGAATTTACTGATAGCAGTGTCCCCTCCCCCTCTCGCTCTAGTATAAGCCAGACACATGCAATGATAAACTTTTCCCTAAGTTTATTCCAGAGCCAAAGCTGTCTGTGTTCCTAGGAGACCATTGGTGGACAGCCTCACATTTTTCCGAAGGGAATTTCTGTGTAGGCTAATTCCATTCTCAGCATCCATCTTTGCAAAATGCTCAATGCGACGTATGCTTTCGCTGTTCAAACGTTAGCTGCCCGTGGCCTCCTTCAAGGAGCTACACTTTTTCCTGTGTCACTTGGCATTTTACTGGTGATCTTTAAGCTTTTACTATTGCACATTTTTTTCAAAAGAAAAAGAAATCATTTCCTGGAAATTTAGTGCACGCACACATACTGACCGAGCAGGAAGAAGGGAAGAAAGAGAAAGAGAAAAGAAAGAAAGAAAGGAGGGAGAGAGGGAGGGAAAGAAAATAGCAAATAGCCTGCCCATTGCTCAAGTTCACTTTAAAGACAGTCCTGCAGGTGGCGATAGAAACTCATAAATGAAGAAAATCCCAAAGGTGAATACCTGTGGACTGCTGCTTGGGATTTGAAGTTCAGCAATTTATTTTTAATTTGCTGCAGTCATCTACATGCAGGAATCATTAGTGAGAAATGAGATTCTCCTGTTGTGTAGTGTCCTCTGTTTTTATAATAAATTTCGCAGCGGTTCTGTGCTGTGTTCATCGCCAGTTGAGTGGGTACAGCTTTCCTATGGCAAATTTCCATTTTTAAAAAATATATATTTGATTTCCGAGAAGAAGGAAGAGGGTTCGAGAGAGAGAGAGGAAAACATCAATGATGGGAGACAATCATGGATCGGCTGCCTCCTGCACGCCCCACACTGGGGACTGAGCTTGCAACCCCGGGCAGGTGCCCTGACCAGGAATCGACCTGTGACCTCCTGGTTTATAGATTGACGCTCAACCACTGAGACACACCACCCTGGCACGAATTGCCATTTTAAGCCTATGTTTTTCACCCTTTTATTTTTATTCAGCCTATAGCCAACATTTGATGCCTATGCCATTGGTGAGGTTTATGAGATTGTTTGCTATTCAGCATTAAGTTGCTTAGGCATAGTGCCCTGTGTGTGTGTGTGTGTGTGTGTGTGTGTGTGTGTAGACACATCTTCACATCAAAGTATCAAATCCAGTTGTTTCCAGAGGACATTTCTTCCCACAGCTCATTGTCGAAGGTTAGTTGTAATCTGAGCAGGATCACCCATTTCTTGAAAGCTGTTTTATCCAGAGTTAAACATGCAGCATACACAATTTCTTTTAAAACACTAGACCAAGCATAGTGGCTGTGATAACATTTTATTTGATTATTTTTGTGATTTTATTTTGGACATTAGACATGGTCAAAAGCAAAGTTGAAGCACTCAGTAGATGTTTCTTTCCTGCGAGTTAAGGTTCAAAAGTTTTTAAATTGCTTTTTCTGAATATATCTATTTTCACTTGCAGTTTTTTCTTAAATGTGGGTCTGAAAATACTCAGGCTACAGTGATTTGCTTAAACATAAAGCTAATTTTCAGCTCTCTTTTTTGTAGTCTCATTTAAAAAACCTTTGCAGTGCACATTTGTGAGGAAACTGCATTGATTCTAAGAAAATATAATTATTTTGGTTTAAATGCTTTAGGCTTTAGCTATTGAGTGTCATCAACAGACAACTATGATGGCCTGGAGCAAATTATTTCAGTCTTATTTCTCTTCTGAACATTTCACTAAGTCTTATGGGGAAGTTAAAAACCAATGAAGTCTTATATACTATATTGTTAGATACAGGATTTCTTATTTTTTTTAAATATGTTTTTATTGATTTCAAAGAGGAAGGGTGAGAAAGAGAAACATCAATGAATGAATAATTGAGTGGCTGCCTCCTGCACACCCCACACTGGAGATCAATCCATGCAAGTTCCCTAACCAGGAATTGAACATGACTTTCTGGTTCATTAGGTTGACACTCAAACCACTGAGCCACACAGACCAGACCTGAATTTCTTATAGTTAAGGAGGGAAAGAAAAAAAAAAAAAACACCTCCTAGCCTTCTCATATTCTGTTTTAATTGCTGTTCCAATTAGGAGGGAGGAGAGTAGAAAGCAAGTCAGACCCTCGGAAAACCTATTTCGCTGCTGTGCTTCATAGAAAGAATATCCACTTCTTGCTCTGTTAGCAACTGGCCAAAACCTAACGCATTAAAAAATACGCACATCGTGGCCAGCGGTTCTTGACAACGTTTGTAATAAATGCTAAAGGCCAGGCTTCCACTGGGACAGGATGTGTTTGTCAGGAAGTGGGTTATTGGCGGAGCAGAGTCCGGCCGTGTAACCCGCAGGATGAAGGAAGGTCTGAAAGCATGCAGTGCAGGAGTTTATTTGATTCCCCCCTTTTGCCCCCCCACCCCCACCCCGCTTGCTTTTGCATATTCCAGCACTGTTTATCACACAGGGTGTTTCCACCCATGACTCATTTTATGGACAAAAAACACCCAATGTTTTGAAAATGTCCCCCACCCCATGCTCCTTGCCCATCGAATGAGCTACACATATGAACGGAACTAAGTCCCTTTTTCAGAATGGACGATGTAGCTTGAAAAAATAATAAGACGGCCCTAGCTGGTTTGGCTCAGTGGATAGAGCATCAGTCTGCGGACTGAAGGGTCCCAGGTTTGATTTTGGTCAAGGGCACATGCCCAGGTTTTGGGCTCTATCACCAGTGGGGGATGTGCTGGAGGCAGCCCATCAATGATTCTCTCTCATATTTGATATTTCTATCTCTCCATCTCTGAAATCAATCTATCTATATACATATGTATATGTATATATATGTCCTATCTAATAAAAGGGTATTATCCAAATCAACCATCATTCTGCTGCATCCACAAGCCATGCCCACCAGTCAATCAGGAGGAGCAAATTAATCTGTGGCTGCAGCCACAGAGTGAGCAGGAGGCTTGGGTTTCTCAGCAATGGAGGAAGCCAAACTTTCTGCACACCTGGCTGGCCCAGGCCTCTACTCAAGGCTAAAAAGTTTCAATTATAGAAGATAAATAAATCCCAACAAAAATGGCAGCAGCCATGGAGCTGGAGAGAGCAGGAGGCTTGCGTTGCCCCTGGTGATGGTGGGAACCAAGTTTCCACAGCCCTGGCCTGCCTTGGCCTCTGCTCAAGGCTAAACAGTTTCAATTTTAGAAGATAAATAAATCTTAGATATTGGGGCCTCTGCTTGGATCACCAGGGGGAGTGGCCAGCCTGCAAACCACCACAGGCCCCTTGCCCAGGCCTCCCCATGCCCCAAGGGAACCCCCACCCTGGTCCAGGACACTCTTCAGGGCAAACCAGCTGGCCCTTACCTGTGCACCAGGCCTCTAACCTATCTAATAAAATAGTAATATGCAAGTTGACCATCACTTCAACACACAAGAAGGCCGCCACAAGATGGCTAATGGGAGGGCAATTGGGAGGGGCCATGCCTGCAAGGGACGGTAGTTGTGGGTGATCAGGCCAGCAGGAGAGGGCAGTTAGGGATGACCAGGTCTTCAGGGGAGGGAAGTTATGGGCAAGCAGGCTGGCAGGTTGATGTTGTGGGGACGAGGGTGGGTCTGTGTTCAGAAGGGGGGCCGCCCAGAGTCCACGGGTTCACACTGACTTTCCCTCGGGTGTGTTTTCATCGTCTTTTCTCAATGCCCTCATGCCCGTTGTGGCCTTCCGTATTTCGGTGATTTTGGTTCATGACTTTGGGAAGAGGGAACTTAAAACATTCCCTTGGTGCTGCCTCCCCAACCAGTGTACACACACATACACGCGCACACACACACGCGCGCACATACTCACCGACACACACAAAGGCACTCCATTCTGGAATGTGGATCCTGAATTAGGCATGTACAGGACTGACCCACGTGTAGGACCTACTGACCTTGTCCAGATCATCCTTGTACATTTCAAATGTTGTGAAAACACATTTTTTAAAAAGTTTTCTTCTCTTCTGGCCGGCGTGGCTCAGTGATTGAGCATCGACCTAGAAACCAGGAGGTCACGGTTCGATTCCCAGACAGAGCACATGGCCAGGTTGTGGGTTTGATCCAGTGTGGGGTGTGCAGGAGGCAGCCGATCCATGATTCTCTCTCATCATTGATGTTTCTATCTCTCCCTTTCCCTTCTTCTCTGAAATAAATAAAAATACACTTAAAAATAAAATAAAATAAAGAGCTCTTCTCTGTGTTAGAGAATGATTACTGGATCCTGAGTGTCCACAGATGACTGAGTAATTTTTTGTTATTTATTTATTATTTTTTAAAAATACATTTTATTGATTTTTTACAGAGAGGAAGGGAGAGGGAGAGAGAGTTAGATACATCAATGATAAAGAAACAACAATCAGTTGCCTCCTGCATGCCCCTTACTGAGGATGTGCCCACAAATAAGGTACATGCCTTTGACTAGAATCGAACCTGGGACCTTTCAGTCTGCAGGACGATGCTCTATCCACTGAACCAAACTGGTTAGGACTATTTATTGTTTTCCCCATTGATTTTTAGACACAGAGACAGAGAAACATTGATATGAGAGAGACGCATTGATTGGTTGCCTCTCGCACTCGCCTCCACAAGGGCCAGGGATCAAGCCCACAACCCAGGTACGTGCCCTTGACCGGAATCGAACCTGGGACCCTTCAGTTTGCAGACCGACGCTCTATCCACTGAGTCACACCAGCCGGGGTGATAACCGTAATGTTATCAGACTCTGTATGGCTTAGGTTGCTTTGATTATAACGGAGTCTTTTCTAGATGAGACTGAAAAGCTTCAAAAAAGATTGTACCTCTTCCTTTACCATGGCAGTTAGGGGATACTGGGGACCTGTATGTGTGATCGAAGATATTGAGTCCCTTTAAGTCACCGTGTGTGCTGCTGTAGAAATGAGGAGGACAGGCCTGCATTTCGCCCAGAGGATTTTCCACCCACTGTGCACAGTGGCGTCATTGAGAGTTCTGAATTCCTCGCCAGTCCAGCGTGGCTCAGTGGTGGAGTGTCAACCTAGGAACCTGAAGATCATGGTTCGATTCCCAATCAGGGCACATACCTGGGTTGCGGGCTCGATCCCCAGTGTGGGGTGAGCGGGAGGCGTCCGATCAATGAATGATTCTCTCTCATCATTGATATTTCTATCTCTCCCTCTCCCTTCCTCTCTAAAATCAAGATATGTATGTATATTTTTAAAAAGAATGAATTCCTCTAATTCTCATTGCTAATATATGTGGCCTAGACTTGCTGCTTCAAAGGCATCCATAAACCAGCATCACCAGCCTTTCGGATTCGTGGACCACCAGTGTTCCGAGGACCACCGGTTGGTGACCGCCTGCCTAGAACCAGCAATACCATGTTTATGTAGCTTCTTTGGGAGGGTTTCCTGTAACTCAAGATGGTAGTTGGAATGATGGGAATAGAAGGGTTTTTTAAAAAGAGAAATCCTTGCTCGGCCGGTGTGGTTCGGTGGTGGAGCATCAATCTATGAATCAGGAGGTCACGGTTAGATTCTCGGTCAGAACCCAGGCCTGGGTTGCGGGCTCCATGCCCAGTATGGGGAGTGCAGGAGGCACCCAATAGATGCTTCTCTCTCATCATTGATATTTCTATCTCTCTCCCTTCCTCTCTGAAATCCATAAAAATATTTTTTTTAAAAAAAGGGAAGAATTTGCGTTTGCCCCGTGGGGTCTCCACACTTTTCAGCGGATGCCCCTGTCTCGTGCTCAAACTGCAGAGAGCTGTCAGTGTGCTCATTATACGCCTCTCCTGCAGCCCGAGCAGATGACAATTGCCAGAGCGGGAGGGAACGGGGTGGTGGGGTGGGGACTGCAGGGGAGGGGGCTCAGGCAAACCCACTTCTGGAGAAGCTCATTTCTCTCGCGTCTTCTGTTCCGGCCCCGGCGTGGCCCGTCCCCTCGCCCCGCTTCCGACCGCCTGCTCCCTCGCACTGCCGGGCGCCGAGACGGGGTGTCTCATCTGTATATAAAAATTAAAAATTCAAACAAAAACCTGGCCCTCATGAAGAACGGGCCCTTTGGGCATATGGTTCATTATGCATATTCGTTTAATTACTAAAACACTTGGGATGGCTTCCCTGCCCTCGCTTTCAACTCGCAAAGTCAGATCTCTTCTCTCGCACAGAAAAGGGAGCGGGGCGCGGTGTTCTGAAGGAGGGGTGGAAGAAAGGGAAAAAAGAGAGAGAGAGAGAGAGCTTTTGAAGACATTTTTGGAATTCACCAAAAGGAGACATGGTTCTTGGGATGAGATAAATAGCAGCAGGGATTTCTCTCTCTTTTCCTCTCTCTTTTTGACTCCTCCTCTCCCCCTGACCCCCCGATTTCTACCACTGCCCCCAAAGGCTAGTCTTACCGTGGTGGTTAGTTTATATGAACGTGGGCAGGGCAGGCATGTGAGACCTGGAGTATAGGTTTCATGCGTGTTTCTTCCCAGCCACCCAGGTCTCAGGACGAAGCTGCGTCTCATTGGCTGGGAAGGGGCTCGCCGTGAACGTGTGACTTTAATTGATTTTTCAGGGCTAACAGGTGGTGGTCGCCGAGGCGTGCCCCGGCCTCGGTGCCACTCCTGATCTGGGGCGCTGCGTAGAACAGCTTTATTAAAATAAACCATTTCCCTGGCTCGCGGTTACCTGAACATCTGCCTCCTGGTTTTTCAAGGGCCGTTGCCAATATTTCATGCATGGATCGGGTCCCGGGAGAAAAAAATAAAAGCGGAGGAGGACTCTCTTCTCCGCGTGCCATCAAACCTTCGTTTTGGGGGTTTGCGATCAGAAACGTTGCTGTTTTGGGGAGTTCCTGCTGGCGATGGCGGTTTGCACACGCGATCCGGTTGCACATTTATTTTCAGGGGGCCGCAGATATTTTTTAACAGAACGAGCCGACACGCGAACGGGTAGTGGGCTGGGTTTGCACTTGAACTTTTATTCGGGTGATCCATTGATGGTTTATGTGAGGGTGTGTGTGTGTGTATGTGTGCGCACACACACACACACACACACACATGCTATGGACCGTGTTTTGGTTTCTCCCCGGTTTATAGCTTCATCTCAGCATTATAGGAAAGCTTTTCTGGGCGAGTCCGAGGATAGTAAACTCAGGACCCCTGTGAGCATTCCTTCAGGAAAGGACCATCCAACCCTCGGCATCCTTCTTGTTTTCAGTGGCCGCTCTCTCTCCGATGAGGCAAACGGGCGGCCTCTCCGAGTCACGGGAGACCCTCCGGGACGTGCTTGATGTGATTGCTGGAAGGACTGTATTTTGTCTCAAACAGCGCCGCTCACTCATCACTTCCAAGCACCTTCCTTGGTTTCCAGCCCTCGGTGGAAGCTGTGCCGAGCTATTGAGGGCGTAATGTGAACTCATTGCAGCCCCGTGCCTGTTAGTGCCAGGAATAAAGCTGTAAGCGGCGTAACTTAATATAGTGGACTGCTTTATTCTGTTACTACACCGATGCTATTAGATATACTTTATATATATATATATATATATATATATATATATATATATATATATATATATATATATATATATATACACATATACATATACATAGACACACACACACACACACACACTAGAGGTCCGGTGCACAAAATTCATTCAGCCCAGCCTGCTCCCTCTCCAATCTGGGGGTCCTTTGAGGGCAGTCAGACATCCCTCTCACAATCTCACAATCTAGGATTACTGGCTGCCAACTGCTCACCCGCCTACCTTCCTGTTTGCCCTAACCACTTCTGCCTGCCAGCCTGATCACCTCCTAATCACTCCCTTACCAGCTTGATTGATGCCTAGCTGCTCCCCTGCCAGCCTGTTTGCCCCTAACTACCCTTTCCTGCAGGCCTGGTCACCCCCAACTTCCCTCCTCAGCTGGCCTGGTTACCCCTAACTGCCCTCCACTGAAGGCTTGATCACCCCCAAGTTCTCTCCCTTGTAGGCCTGATCCCTGCCAACTGCCCTCCCCTGCTGGCCTTCTTATGGTGGCCATCTTGTGTCCACATGGGGGCAGGATCTTTTGATAAGATGGGGGCAGCCATCTTATGTGTTGGAGTGATGGTCAATCTGCATATTACTCTTTTATTAGATAGGATAGAGGCCTGGTGCATGGGTGGGGCCCAGCTGGTTTGCCCTGAAGGGTGTCCTGGATCAGGGTAGTGTTCCCTTGGGGCATGGGGAGGCCTGGGCAAGGGGCCGGTGGTGGTTTGCAGGCCAGCCACAGTCCCTGGCGACCCAAGCAGAGGCCCTGGTGTCTGGGATTTATTTATCTTCTACAATTGAAACTTTGTTGCTGTAAGCACTGGCCAGGGCGGGCAGGAAGCTTTGTTTCCTCCATCACCAGAGGCAACTCAAGCCTCCCTCCTGCTCTCTGTGGCCATAGCCATCTTGGTTGGGTTAATTTGCATACTGGCTCTGATTGGTGGGCGTGGCTGGTGTGGCTTGAGGGTGTAGCAGAGGTACAGTCAATTTGCACGTTACTCTTTTATTAGATAGGATATATTTCTTTTATTGATTTCAGAGAGGAAGGGAGAGAGAGAGAGAAACCTCAATGATGAGAGAGAATCATTGATCAACTACCTCCTGCATGCTCCCCACTGGGGATCGAACCCGGGACCCAGGCATGTGCCTTTGGCCGGAATTGAACCCCAGACACTCAGTCTACATGCCAGTGTTCTATCCACTGAGGCAAACTGGCTATGGGACCCAGAGCATTATTTTTTGCGGTATTCATTCTGATCCAATCTTTCTACGATCATGAAGGAGTAAAGTCTAATGTGTTAAGTTGAAGCTTTTGTTCACAATTGCAGCCCAAAGTCAGAGGACGCTTTTATTTGTGTGTGCTTGTGTGTGTGTGTGTGTGTGTGTGTTTTAAATTTTTATTGATTTTAAAGAGAAAGGGAGAGAGAGAGAGAGAGGGAGAGAGAAACATCAATGATGAGAGAGAATCATTGACCGGCTGCCTCCTGCACGTCCCCTTCTGGGGATGGAGTCTGAAACCTGGGTCTGTGCCCTTGACTGGAATCGAACCTGGGACCCTTCAGTCTGCAGGGTGGCATTCTGTCCCCTGAGCTAAACCAGTTTGGCCCAGAGAACACTTTCCCAGAATGCTCTGTCCTAGGGGACAAAGAGAGCTCCATCGGACTTCTACCACATGAGGGTGAGGGCAGTGCCAACATTCTGCTTCGGAAATGAGTGAGACGCTTTCTGTACATTTAATGGAATTTTTTTTGTCTTGACCTCTTCAAGATACCGAACTTTATGGGGAATAAATGAGGATTATTTTCTCCCTTCCTCTAATCTGTGTAGAGAATTTGCTGATGGCTTCAGAAGATGTATTTACCCAAATCGGACTTTCAACGGCTCAATTACCAGTTTCTGAAAAAACAAACTAACAAACAAAAAGCCCCACATAATGAGAAATTTATTATCTGATTCTCAACCAGAAATTATGACCATTTTAGGAGGGAAAGAGTCAATAGTTGCCACATATTAGATGCTTTCTCTCTCCATTTTGTTTAGAGCTGTTATACTTTTTCAAACAGCGTCTCTGCCTTGAGGAATGGTGTGGGCTATTATTGGGCCAGAGATGAGCGGCTGACTTTTTCCATTTATATAGTCATCAAGAAATGTAGAGGGCAGCCATCCAACCTCAAAATAGGAAGATTTTAATATTTTTTAATTTTATTTTATATATGTGTGTGTGTGTGTGTGTATGTATATATGTGTTTTTTTTTTTTTGTGTGTGTGTGTGTGTGTGTTTTTTGCTAATCCTCACCCAAAGGTATTTTTCCATTGATTTTTAGAAAGTGGAAGGGAGGAGGAGGAGGAGAGAAAAAGAGAGAGAAACATCAATGTGAGAGAGACAGACAGGTTGGTTGCCTTCTGCACCTGCCCCAACCAGGGCTGGGGATCAAGCCTGCAACCAAGGTACGTGCCCTTGACCGGAATCAAACCTGGGACCCTTCAGTCCGCAGGCCAGTGTTCTATCCACTGAGCCAAACCTGCTAGGCTGACAATTTTAAGATTCTTATAGAGATTTTGAAAATCTGAATTTTTTTTTACCTGAAGTACTTGAATTTTAAAATAATTGGAAGCCAATTAAAAAAGTAACCCCCTCTTCAGTTACCATAAACCTTACGGTTGGCAAAATTTGGTGGGTGGCCTGCCTCTTGGAGACCGTGGTTATTGCATGCGGCTGTCCCTCTGTTCTGGTACCATACATCTACGAGCAAAAAAGCTGAATAGCCTATAGGGGAGTGGGGTTTCCAGGTATGGGGGCGCCGTGTGGTCTGTTCCAGAGTGTACCTGGCCAATTCCTTTCTTCCCCATTCTACCAATTCTAAAACTGCGCTCATCATTGCACGTGTGTGTGTGCACGTGTGTGCATATGTGTATGAACCTGTTTGTAACCGCTTCTGAGAGCTGCCGCAGTGAGAGTCTGCCTTTAGTTTCCTGAGGCGCTGAGGGGGCTGAAGACGGTTCCCACCCATGTCCCCGGGCGGTGATGTGGTCTCTGCTCCCCACAGGTGTTCGTGGTGACGGTGTGGAACTTTGAGCTGTACATGGTCCCCCTGGCGTTGCTGCTGCTCTTCGCCTACAACTTCATCGAACCCACGAAAGGGAGGGTGAGCGGCACCCACGACCGCCAGGTGAGCCAAGGCCCCAGTGACGCGGACGTGGGACTGGAAACCAAGGCGCTAACCAGGATGAGCCAGCGCCGCCGCTGGAACATGCCCTGGTTTTTTGGGTTTGATCCTGAGGGATCCACCTTGCACACATGTCCATGTTATAGTAGAGATCTTCTTAAAAAAACATATATATATATATATATATATATATATATATATATATATGTATATTTTTATTGATTTCCGATAGGAAGGTAGAGGGAATGAGAGATAGAGACATCCGTGAGGAGAGAGAACCTTGGGTTGGCTGCCTCCTGCACACCCCACACTGGGAATTGAGCCCACGACTCAGGCATGTGCCTTGACTGGGAATTGAATCGTGACCTCCTAGTTCATAGGTCGATGCTCAACCACTAAGCCACCCCGGCCGGGCTAGAAATATGTTTTTACTGATTTGTGTGTGTGTGTGTGTGTGTGTGTGTGTGTGTGTGTGTGTGTGAGAGAGAGAGAGAGAGAGAGAGAGAGAGAGAGAGAGAGGAATTGAACCAGCAACCTCTCGGTGCACGAGACAACGCTCAGCCCACTCCCACTGAGCAACACTGGCCAGGGTTGTGGTGGAGATCTCCTCTCAGATGCCAGCTGGGGTCCGTTCTACAGCAGCTTGTGTTTCTGGGTCTTGGGCTGTTCCTCGGAGGCAGGAGAGCTCTGTGGTGCTCAGTCAGCCATTCCATGCCGGCAGCATGTGTCCGTGTGCACGGCTGGTGCTCTGTGAGGGGAAGAGAGGACCGCTGCAGCCACGGGAGAAAAGTGCCTCCTGGGGACAGAGCCTCCGGAGGCTGCCTCGGACCCTCCAGCCAGGATTCCCATGCCGTGTCCACCTCCGGCCTGAAGCCCAGGGGGTTCTGGGAGGCTTGCTGATTCCCAGGGAAACCCCAGCCTGGGCGGGCATGCACCCCTCTATTCTTGTGCCCCCGTTTCTCCTCTGATTCTCAAACTTGCCAGCAAGGCTTTCCCTCAGAGACACCGGCCTCCACTCCTTTCCTTCTTCCCCATCTCTTCTCCCCGTGCTCTCTCCTTGCACACCAGCTGATCCCCCTCTTCTCCCCCCCCGCCCCGGGAGCAGGAATGGGTCTATGTTAGCTTCCCCGATGGCATGATCCTGGCATTCCAGATTCAAAGACCCAGCAGTGTCTACACACAATTCTAAGGGCTTGAGACTTGGTGACAGATCAGCTTGACACTGGGGTTTTTCTGGACTCCAAAGGGGACCGTCTTCACATAGTTTCCCTTAGCATGTTCTCATGATTTAAAAAAAAATCATCTCTAACCGGGCGGGTATGGCTCAGTGGTTGAGTGTGGGCTCCTAAACCAGGAAGTCACAGTTAGATTCCCAGATACAGGACCATGTCTGGGTTAAAGGCTCCGTTCTTATAAGGGGACGTCCAGGAGGCAGCCAATCCATGATTCTCTCTCATCATGGATGCTTCTCTCTCTCCCCTCCCTTCCTCTCTGAAATCAATTAATCAAAGAATCAATATTGCAGGGGTATGGTGGAAATTATACCTGCTCTAGAGACCAGGTTTTAAACAAATCTGGACCAACCTGTTCACATCACAGCCGGTACTGTGACCCCCAAACCGAAGCTGGGCGCCCTTTAATCCGGATCAAGGCCTTGTATTCCTTCCCTCGCCTGCTCCCCCACCCAATCCTGAAGCCCGAGGAGAACAGTAAAACCGTAAGAAGCCTGTAACTTACTCTCGAGGTGGATGACAGTCTAATGTTCCCTTAATGGCCCGAGGAGCAGAGACATCCCTGTACCAACGAACCCCATGCAGACGGAGAATGGTCCCCGCGGCCTTATCATAGAGGGAGTTCGTCAGTCAGGATAACAGAACTGTTTGCAGAAGGTTCAGCTCGGCACAGCCACTTGCAAGCTGGGTGCCTTTAAAGCCCACTCTCCCCATGGCTTTTTTTAAATTTCTCTATTGATTCAGGTGTTACATATGTGTCCTTATTCCTCCATTCCCCCCACCTCCCATTCATGCCCCTCCCCAACCCCCCGTTGTCTGTGTCCATTGATTAGGCTCATATGCGTGCATACAGGTCCTTTGGTTGATCTCTCCCCTTTACCCCCATCATCCGCTGCTTTCCCGAGGTTGGGCATTATCATGGCTTTATTTACAGCGACGTGTTCAGCAGGTGAGGCATGTGTGTGCGCTGCTGCCACTGTGCCCCTGACCTCTCAGAGCGTTCTCGATAAGAGAGCTTTCCTGCCGAGACTGGTTTGGCTCAGTGGATAGAGCGTCGGTCTGCGGACTGAGGGGTCCCGGGTTCGATTCCGGTCAAGGGCATGTGCCTTGCTTGCGGGCACATCTCCAGTGTGAGGCGTGCAGGAGGCGGCTGATCGATGTCTCTCTCTCATCGATGTTTCTGACTCTCTGTCCGTCTCCCTTCCTCTCTGTGGGAAGTCAATAAAATATATTAAAAAAAAAAAAAAAAAAAAAAAAAAAAGCTTTCCCATACTGGATTTTAAAAAGACTAGCGTTTATATTCTGGAGACATTTTTTTCTTTTTTTCTTAGTCCTCACCTAAGGATATTTTTCCACTGATTTTTTTTAAAGAGAGGGAGAGACAGAGAGAAATACCAATGTGAGAGAGACACATCGATGGGTTGCCTCCTGCACACCCACCCTGGGCCGAGGAGGAGCCAGCAACTGAGATACATGCCCTTGACCAGGATCGAACCTGGAACCCTTTGGTCTGTAGACCAATGCCCTATCCACTGAGTTAAACCGGCTAGGACTGTAGACATTTTTCTTTTTCTTTCTTTGTTTTTTTTTATTAATTTTAGAGAGGAAGAGAGAGGGAGAGAGAGATAAAGATAGAAACATCAATGATGAGAATCATGGATCCGCTGCTTCCTGCGCACCCCCTACTGGGGATTGATCCCACAACCCGGGCATGTGCCCTTGACTGGAATCGAACCTGGGGCCTTTCAGTCCTCAGGCTGATGCTTTATCCACTGATCCACACCGGCTAGGGCTGTAGACATTTTTCTTTGATGCGAATGAGTGTAGTTTGTCTTTGGTCATCTCTGCTGATATTTTATTAACACACTGTGGGGCTTCCTTTCAGGAGAGCACGGAAGTCGATGACGAGGAGGACGAAGATGACAAGGTGAGTGGTCCAGGGAACCACAGGACGTGGGGGTGGGGGGCATTCCATTTTTTGTTGTTGTTGTTGTTAAATCTTATCCAAGGATATTTTCCCATTGACTTTCAGAGAGAGTGGGAGCGAACGGGAGAGACAGAGAGAAACATTGATGTGAGAGAGACCCAGCAATTGGTTGCCTCCTGCACGCACCCCTACCAGGGCCAGAGAACCTATAACAGAGGCACATGCCCTTGACCGGAATCAAACTCGGGACCCTTCAGTCCAAGGACCGACAGACACTCTATCCACTGAGCCAAACCGGCCAGTGGAGGGACTTTCATGTTTTTCGCAGATAGCTTCCTTCCAGGCTGTGTCAAATGCTTCTATTTTTTTGGATTATAGAGTAGCCAGCACAGTAATATTCTTGTCATTGACCGAGGATATCCCTATTTGTTTCTTCTCATTCATTTATAAAAATGAGGATGAAAAGGGGCAAAGTGTAAGAGATAATTGAAATAGTAAAAAAAGCCTACCTGTAGAGCCAGCCAGCGTGGCTCAGTGGTTGAGCACTGACCTACAAACCAGGAGGTCGCGGTTTGATTCCCAGTCAGGGCACAGGCCCCAGCTGCGGGCTCCATCCCCAGGATGGAGCGTGCAGGAGGCAGCTGATCCATGATTGTCTCTCATCATGGATGTGTTTTTTTCTCTGCTCCTGTTTGAGATCAATAAAAACATATTTAAGGAATAAGCTAGCAGAGCGGCAGGAGGGCTGTCCTTGGCTGCCGGCGAAGGTGTGCGTCTCCTTGGCGTCGGGAAGGTAGACGGAGGGCAGCCGGGAAGTCACCAGCAAATCAAGTGACATTGCTCCTCCTTCAGGCCCCGGCCTGCGCGCTGCGGGCTGCCACCCGCGTCAGAGCCTGTCACTCGCCCAGCTGTTGCTGGCAGCGCACGCGGCTCTCCGTCTGTGTGCATCTGTCCTCTCCCTTCTCCCGGGAGAGGCTCTCAGAGCCGCGGCTGCTGTTGTCATTACGCCTTCAGACAGACCTTCTGGAGTAAAGAGAAAGGAAGCGAAATGCCAAGCGCGATGCTAGCTGAATGGACGTCCAGTCCCCCACAACCTGTGGGCACGGGGGCGCCTGGCTTAGCGTTTCGGGTGCTTGAGGGAGAGGAAAGGGGTAGGGGAGGGGATCTTAACAGTTAGGATCCCCTATAAAATGCCCAGGAAATAGAAAGGAATTTAAAAACTGGGGCTCCGTGGCACAAAGGGCCTCACAATGAATGAAAAGAGGCAGATGGTTGTGCCCATTTGTAGGGAATTGAGGGGATTCCAGAGCACACCTTCTTTGTGGTGTTAAAATGATCATTCAGAGCAAAATAACAAAGCCAAGCAGTAAAATATTTTTTAAGTAAATTGCCCTTTTTCAGAAAAAAAAAAAAGATCACATGGTTGCAACTTTCTTGATGAATTGATGTGGCATGGCATCCGTGTGACATGGCTGCTTGAACGTTAGAAGTAGGGATAGCCAAGCCAGAGTGCATGCTGGGAAGGCAAAGTGCATGCTGGGAATCCTCACCAAAGGAGACAAGTCTTTTTTTATTTTTTTATTAACATGTTTTCATGGATTTTTGGAGAGAGAGGAAGGAAGAGGGATAGAGAGATAGAAACATCCACAAGAGAGAAACATTATCGATCAGCTACTTCCTGCACGCCTCCCACTGGGCATTGAGCCCACAGCCTCTGCGGGCATGTGCCATGATCTGGAATTGAACCGTGACCTCTTGGTTCCTGGGTTGATGCTCAACCACTGAACCACACCAGCCGGGTAGAAACACAGTTGTAAATTAAAATTTCCGTTTTAATGAAATTATTTTAAACCTGTATTAGGAACTAGCCTAAATTCTATTAACCAGGGCTTCAAAGCGAGGGAGATTTATTTCTGGTTGGACAACACTTTTTATTTTATGTACTTATTTTTTTAAACATATTTTATTGGTTTTATTTTTACAGAGAGGAAGGGGGAGGGACAGAGAGTTAGAAACATGGATGAGAGAGAGACATCGATCAGCCGCCTCCTGCATACCCGCTCCTGGGGATGTGCCCGCAACCAAGGTCCATGCCCTTGACTGGAATCGAACCTGGGACCCTTCAGTCCGAAGGCTGATGCTCTATCCACTGAGCCAGACTGGCTAGGGCTGGCCAACCCTTTTTTAAATGACCCGCCCACGGACGGAACACTAATAAACTGCCCAGCAGCCATCACTGGGAGCACGGGTCTTCGGCCCATCTGGTAAAGGAGAGCATCTGACAAGAAGGCAATGAATGAGAAATCGGTGGTCGGTTAACTAGAGGTAGCAACTTCAGCCGTGCATGGGTTGTCAAGGTTGAACTTGACACTCAGGTGTCTCCAGGGATAGCTGTCTCAGGGCCTGGAGGAGAGCCATCGGGGCTGCGCTCCCAGCCATTCCAGGCGGGGATGATGGCGTCGGAGCCACGGCATCTACAGGGATGAGCCTGGGAGCCATTGGGTCAGCCTGTCCCACGCTGAGGGTCTCGTGCGCCGTCTCTCCCCACTGTCTCCTGGGCAGCTTTGTTCTGAGATCCTTGGAGTGTAGTATCTCCCTAGGGACTTTATTTATTCATTTTTTAACTCTTTATTATTAAAAGTATTACATATGTCCCATTTCCCCCACCATTGACCTCTAGCCCACCTCCTACCCAGTGTCCCTCTCCACCCACTGTCTGTGTCCATGGGTCGTACACACATGCATGCAAGTTCTTGGGTTGATCTCTTCCCACCCACCCATCCACCCACTCTCCTCTCCTCCCTCCCTCTGAGCAGGCTGTTCCATGCTTCTTCGTCTCTGGGTCTGTATATTCATCAGTTTATTTGGTTCATTAGATTCCACATCATAAGGCCTTTAATGGCCTCAGCGCAGCCATAGTTGTTTTTGCTCCCTCCATTTCATATGCCTGTGGAATCTGCGAGAGCAGGGGTCGCAAACTGCCGCTCTGTTGACCGATGAGTTTGCCGACCACTGTCCTGGAGGAATATACGTCTAAAATGAAAATGTGACTGTGTATGCCTCTTCTGCTGAACACAGCTAGTCTGAGACGGGCGAACTTTCCAGTTCTCTTTCTTATCTTCTCACTCTCACTTCTTTTTCTTAAAATATGTTTTTATTGAGCGATAGAGACATCCACGATGAGAGAGAATCGTGGATCTGCTGCCTCCTGCACATCCCCTACTGGGGATCGAGCCCACAACCCGGGCAGGTGCCCTTGACTGGGAATCAAACCGTGACCTCCTGGTGCATAGGTCAGCAGGCAACCACTGAGCCACGCCAGGCGGGCTCTCTCTCACTTCCGTTAGAGATTTGTCACGAGGGGGTTTTCAACGTTCACCCCGTATTGCAGTTCGTTATTTCTTCCCCATGGATGTCAGCTTCCACCATGACATGTGCTCACGGAGCCGCGCACACGGGCTGTGTCACGGGGCTGGCTCACGCGGCCCTTCTGGCTTCTGTTGCGCGTTACACATGACAGACCCCGCTTCTGGGAGCCGTGACGCCCCCAGCGAGACAGGGACTGTTTACAAATTGTAAACACCCGGTCGTTTCCTCCCCAACCAGGAGAAGAAAGGGAACTCCTTTCTCCCCAGACCATCCATCTTGGAGGTGACACCCCTTCATCGCCGCCATCCCTTCCCACCAGACACCCTCGCAGACAACCAGGGAGATGAAAGCGCGCGGCTCCCCCCCGCGGCCGGCTCTCTGGGGAGATGGACGTTCCCCCGCTCCCGCCTGTCTCCCGTGCGCAGAGCAGGCCTCGGTCTGGCCTCTGTCAGCCGTTTATTGTCTGCCAGGGCGACTGTTGTAAAATGACGTCACCCCGGCCTCCTGCTCCCTGCTCGCTGTTAAAGGCCGGGGGAGTGACCTGTGGCAGAAACCCCATTAGACTCCGCAGTGTTGCCTTCGTTTCTTTTCTTTGTTCATCCTCACATGAGGATATCTTCCCATTGGTTTTCAGGGAGCGTGGAAGAGAGAGGGAGAGGCAGAGAGAAACATGGGTTGAGAGAATCACATTGATGGGTTGCCTCCTGCATGACCCCTGACCAAGGTCCGGGCTAGGAGGGAGCCTGCAACCGAGGTACGCGCCCTTGATCTGAATGGAACCCGGAACTCTTGGTCCGCAGGCCCCGATGCTATCTCCACTGAGCCACACCGGCTAGGGCTTGCCTTCCTTCCTTTTCTGGGCTTTCAGTGGGAACATAGACGCTCAGGGAACGAGTTATTTGGCTTTTCAGGGAACAAAATGTACCAGCTGAACTCTAAAGAGAGGGACGTTTTTCTGCTTCCTTATACCCGATGGGCCGTGGGAGAGATTGCTGGTTACAGGTAGAGTTTGCTGGCACCCAGAGCAGATAAGGACTAAGTTCAGCCAGCAGCAATCAGCCGGCATGTGCGTGAGATTCTGTATGAGGAGTGCTATTTTGTGGACCTTATTATTTTTTTAAATATATTTTATTGATTTATTATGTGCCCTTGACTGGAATCGAACCCGGAACCTCTCAGTCTGCAGGTCAATGCTCTATCCACTGAGCCAAACCGGTTTCAGCATGTGGACCTTTTTTGTACAGATGGATTACAATGCAAATTGTATTAATTGTCTGCACCGGGAGGGCCCGCAATGGAAGCATGAACCGAGAAACTACTGTGCGAAACGCTGTGTTCCATACTTAGAGAAGGTCACGCGAAGCCATGTCTCCTGTTTTCATTGTGGCAGGTATCAGTCCTCGCATTAGAAGCTCTTTCTGTTTCCCGCCTGGCAGTTCCCTACAGAGACGATTTCGGCGTGTACGATGAATATCAGGAAGGAGAATGCAGAGGGCACGTAATAATAGCTGTAAAAACCCTGCTGGTTGATGTCTAAAGAAACTACCCCCAGGTGCCTGTGTTGTGGGGTGGTTGGTGTTTAGCTTGGATGTCACAAGAGAACTCGAAGGATCTAGTGGTTTTTTGTTGTTTTTTTAGGATGACCAATGAGATCACAATTGCCTTACAGTGTTTAGAGGGAGAAAATTACCCTTTCATATTAATTTTGGGTGAAAAGGGGGTATAGATGTTTTCTTTTAAACACATAAGGAATGTTTGATGCACTTTTGTTGATCCACTATGGAATGTTTTATATTGAAAGAGTGCAAATCAACATTGTCCTATATAATAAAAGCCAAACAACTGGTCGCTATGATGCACACTGACCATAGGGGGCAGATGCTCAGCTCACAGGCCTCAGGCCAGCCAAGGTGGGTGCCAGCAGGGGTCCCCCAATTGCCCTGTCGGTCACCCCGCAGAGAGAGGCAACTGGCGGTGGGGGACAGGGCTGGCAAGCGGGCAGGTCCAGGCCAGCCAAGGCCCGTGCCAGGGGGCTCCACTCCTCTAACCCCCAATCTCCCCACCAGTTGCCCTACAGATCGGCCCTGATTGCCGGCCGGGCCTAAGGACCCTAGTGCAATATATTTTCACAACTTAGGATGTGATCATTAAACGTAAGTGCTTTTTAGACCATCAGTTTCCATTTTTAAAATGATTTTCATCCTCCACACTGACTCACTGCCCAGGCAGAGCCTTCTTAGGGAAAGAAGCAGGTGGCATATGAACTTTGAAGGACCTTTCCTTACAATCTGATAGTGAGAATAGTCTTTCTTACAATTCCTTCGCTACGTAAGACTATCCAAACCACGGCAAGTTAGTTTGATTAGTGGATTTTTTATTTACACTATTCACTCAGCGGTGGTACATTAAGATGATAAGGTATGTTATTTTTATGAAAGTAAAACAATAAAATAAGGCTTGTTTGGCTGGATGGATAGAACATCGGCCTGAAGGGTCTCAGGTTTGATTCTGGTCAATGGCATATGCCTGGGTTGTAGGCTTGATCCTCAGTAGGGGGCGGCAGGAGGCAGCTGATCAATGATTCTCTTGCATTGTTGATGTTTCTATCTCTCTCTTCCTCTCCATTCCTCTCTGAAATCAATAAAAAGATATATTTAAAAATAATAAAAAAGTTAAGGAATATCTCTGAAAGATGAACAATAATTGAACATCTTCCTGCACATTTCAGAGCCTACGGGAATAATATTCAGGGCATATTGTGGAGGCCCTGCGCAGGGATAATTTCCAGGGGAATAAAATAAATGGCCATTCTGATGTAACTGCTTTTAATTTGATTTAATATGAATTTTAGTGATGAAGTCATTTAATTGCTAGCGTCTCTACCATATCGTCTTAGCTTGGAGACTTTAATATTAAAATGGATTCCAGCCAATTCTTAATGATCGGTTTATGCATGTGCCGAGGAGGCGGGATTGGCTCCCTTACTTCCTGCAGTCTTTCCCCTGACCCGCCGACTAGCTCACATTTTCCTTTCCAACGTGAAACCTCCGTTAAGAGTGTTCGGCCTCATTGCCTTGAGAAGTAACCCAGGAACGTTAATAGTCTGACCTTTCGAGGCGGTATTCATCCTACTTACTACCGGGCTCACTAACCCTCGCACTTGTGGATTTGCTTAGAAATTTCTACTGTAAGGATTATACTTGTTATGTCGCTCCCAAATATTGTGATATATGATATGACAGACAGTAAATTAGATGGGTTATCTATCCTTCTGTTAGCTAATGTGCACTGCCTAACAGAATACAGTCAGAGACTCTGATTTTATAGAATATATTAGAGGCCCAGTGCATGAAATTTGTGCACTCCGCAGGGGGAGTGGAGGGTCCCTAAGCCCGGATTGCAAGAGGGTACAGGCCAGGCCGAGGGACCCCACTAGTGCACAATTGGGGCCAGAGAGGGATGCGGGAGGTTGGTGGGAAGGACTCCAGGGGCGTGTCTGGCCCATCTCACTCAGTTCAATTGGCCAGACCCCAGCAGCAAGCTCACCTACTGGTTGGAACATCTGCCCCTTGGTGGTCAGTGCACATCTTAGTGACTGGTAGACCTGTGGACTTTCTGCCTCCTGGTGGTCAGTGCACATCATAGCGAGCAGTTACGCGGCCTTAGCATATCATTAGCATATTACGCTTTGATTGGTTGAATGGCCGACCGGATGACTGGACACTTAGCATATTAGGCTTTTATTACATAGGATAACGAACCTAGATATTTAATTTCCCATTGCTTAGAGTTTTTGCATCATGCTAATGCGGATTGCTTTGGACATTGTATCTCCATGACTCCAGGTCATTGTTTTTCTGGGCATAGTAGTTAGTCCTCTTGTCTTTCCTAATGAAACCCCTTGTTTCGGTGTGATTTGCACTAAGTCCCTATTATCCAATGAGTTTAGAAGCTAATTGATAATTTACAAGAAAGGTGGGGGGAGGGGGAACCATTTTTTTCCTCAAGGGAAAAGTAATAACGTAAGTAATAAATGACACACGAGTAATAATTTAAAACAACATCATTTGCTGTAAGAATTAGTTAAGTAGAATTGGATTTTAAAAATAATATTTGTAGAGTGTTTACAATTTCCAGACTGTTTTTATATGTTTCAGCTCACTCAGCATTCAAAATAAACCACTGAATGAACAAACCCCAATTAAGAGAAATGAACTTGGGTCTGGCCGGCGTGGTTCAGCATTGACCTATGAACCAGGGGGTCACAGTTCAGTTCCTGGTCAGGGCACATGCCCAGGTCGCAAGCTCCATCCCCAGTGGGGAGCATGCAGGAGGCAGCCGATCCATGATTCTCTCTCATGATTGATGTTTCTTTCTCTCTCTCTCTCTCTCTCTCTCTCTCTCTCTCTCTCTCTCTCACTCTCGCTCTTTCTCTCCCTCCACCTTCCCCTCTGAAGTTAATAAAAACAAAACATTTTAGAGTTTCTTCTTGCCCTGTTTGGTCACACACATTTTTGCTCCCACCCGCCTCACCTTCCCCGCTCAAACGACACGCAAGAGGTCATCAGCAGCCCAGCTCCACGGCGTGCTCAGCCGCAGAGTTGCAGAGACAGCGGGCACGGGGCAGCCTGGCCTGCGAGGAGCCTCTAATGAAATGTTGACGCCAGAAGCGCACGCTGGCAAACACGGGTCAGCGTGGAGGCGCTGTACGCAATGAGCAGATGGAGAGAGCGTTTAAATCCACTTAGAAATTATATTGACTCAAAACCCAAGCGGTCTGTTTTCTGTGCTGGCCCCAGAGCTCACGGACTACTGGAAGGATGGCTGTCCACAAAGAGCAGTGGTTTTCTTTCCTCCGGGAACGGCCTGCGCCAGGGAGTTGACCATGTGTGTGTGTGTGTGTGTGTGTGTGTGTCTGTGTGTGTCTCTGTGTATATGTGTGTACATCTATGTATGTGTGTGCATCTATGTGTTTGTATGTCTGTGTGTATGTATATCTGTGTGTGCCTGTACGTATGTGTGTGCACACGTCTATGTATGTGTGTGTGCATATATGTGTATGTGTGTATATGTATGTGTGTGTCTACATATGTGTGTTTGTGTGTGCACACATCTGTGTGTGTGTGTGTGTGTGTGTGTGTGTGTGTGTGTGTGTGTGTCCATACACGCACAATGCAATGCAGACGCCCTGAAGTCAGTTCCCGGTGCAGTAAGCCAGGCTTTTTAATGTTGTGTATCAGAAATATTTCTTCTTGTTCTTTGTTATGACAGATGTTGAGAGGGTTTTTTTGTTTGGTTGGTTGTTTTGTGGTGTTTTATTTCATGCTGGATGCCACTCAGTCTATTTCTGACGTTGCTCATGTTTGCACGTTTTCCGATGGCAGGCTTTTACTGTCAGTGGGCGAAGCAGACCAAACATCTCCCCCTGCAGCCTCAGGGTCTGTTTCTGCCTCTGCGCTCTGGGTGGCTGAAACTCTGGGCAGGTCTTGAGGTGGAAAGGGGCGCGGATGGCTTTTGGGAGCCTGGGTGCATCCTGTGACCCAGCGGTGTCCTGCTGTGGTTTCCGTTCAGGACCATTTCTCTGGCTTTGCTCAGGGGATTAAAGAGAAAGCTGAGCCTGGCCAGGGTGGCTCAGTGCTTGAGCGTCAGCCCATGAACCAGGAGGCCACAGTTCCACTTCCAGGGCAGGGCACAGGCCCGGGCTGTGGCTCGATCCCCAGGAGGGGGCGTGCAGGAGGCGGCCGATTCATGATTCTCTCTCATCATGGATGTTTCTCTCTCTCTCTCTCCCTCTCCCTTCCTCCCTGAAATCAATAAAAATGTATTTCAAAAGAGAGAGAGAGAAAGGTGTTTTCCTAAATCAGAGCAGGTAGGAAATACTTAAAGTCACATACTGATGATAGAACTCATTCTTAGTTGTAAGTTCGTTTTGATGGTGTTAATTCTCTCCCACAATCCTCTAGTCATTGGAGGCATGGGGAAGGTACCCGGGCCTTGAAGCAGGAAATATTTGCTTCTTGACTTATTTTTGTTCTTAGAAGGAAAAAAAAAAACAAAACCCACCACCACTGTTTTACATGCGGGTACACTGTTCTTATTTCAGCTGCTTACAAAACTTAGCCTACAGACTCCGGGTTTTCTTCGTGCATGTGAGTGTGTGTGTGTGTGTGTGTGTGTGTTTCTCTTTAGCATTTTAGAAACAGACGAGCAATGGAAGAAAATGGCCACCTTGCCTTTATGTCTATGCCATCTATCTATTACGGCGTAGAGCTGGCATTTTCATTATTTTTCTTACGACCAAGACCACTCCTCCTCCATTCGGCACAGAAGAGCATCATGAAAGGTGAATTCCATCTCCCCATCACGCCGTGGTACCGGTGTGGACCCTGAGTCCCACGCCCCTGTGTGCTTTCAAATTCCTAAGAAGTAAACCCCACGCTTCCTCAAAATCTAAAAAACCGCGGTGACATGGTTTGCTTGCTGAGTGGCACTGGTGGCGATCTCCGTTTTTATTCCTCATTTCCCTGGAACAATTGGAGGCCTCTCCTGCTCAGGACAATGTTGGCATGGGAGGTAGCAGGCCTGTCTTCTGAACCAGTCCCTGCGGCGCCTCCCGGGAACCGCAGCAGCCGCAGATTCGATGTTGTGTTTGCTAAACGGTGTGACCACCACATCCCCGGTCCATCGGGGACGTGTAAATAAAGCCAGCGTGGAGCGGAGAGCTGCCGAGAAGCG
>PVJN01001844.1:0-104101 GCA_004026805.1 Lasiurus borealis
GGCAACCAGACTGACAGAGGTGCAGTAAGAGGCAACCAGGCCAGCAGGGGAACAGTTAGGGGTGATCAGACCAGCATACAGAAGCAGTGATGGGTGATCAGGCTGGTGTGGGGGGAAGTTAGGCGCAACCAGGCAGGAAGGCAGGTAAGCAATTAGGAGCCAGAGGTCCAGGATTGTCAGAGGGTTGTCTGACTGCCAGTTTAGGCTCGATAGGCTCGATCCCCGGGATCGATCCTAAACCAGCAGTCAGACATCCCCTGAGGGGTTCCTAAATTAGAAAGAGTGCAGGCTGGACTGAGGGGATTCACCTTGCCCCCCACCCCATGAATGAATTTTATGCACTGGGCCTCTAGTATCCAAAATTTTGAGTATTGTCCCTGTTTTACTTTTAACCAGAAAGAATAATAGCAATTTAGATATGAGATGCATGTTTTATTTCTGTCATTATTTATCAAATTCTTTCACAAAACATTGAGCTTCCATCTTGTTTAGTGACCTTGTGTTTCAGCATTTTACATTTGAGAATGAATTATAGATTTTATTTTCTTGGATTGCAAATAAGAAGGTTTGATGTTTGAGCGCAGTCATCCAATTTATGAGAAACAGGTGCAGTCTGACAAAGTATCATAAGAAGGAAAAATTTAGAAATACTTTGTAGAAACATCAGATATGTGAATAATTGATTACTAACAATAAATGGAAGAATCAAAGAGGTTAACTCATTTGGAGTAATAGTATTGCAAATTCTTCAGTATAGTGGTACCTCAAGAAACGAGTGCTCTAACATATGAGATTTTTGAGATACGAGCAGTAGAGCAAGCAATTTTTACTTTGAAATACGAGCAACATTTGAGAGAGGAGTAATCTCGTGGATCGGCCAGCTGCACACGACCCACTAGTTTACCGCGACTTGAGCATCTCATAGTTGCCCATGCCTCAAGGTTATAGAATGAACTAAACTCGTATCGTATATTCACAATGAAATCTAATGTACTGTCTACCACAAACAAAGATTATTATAAGTTTTATTGAGAAATATTAAGATAGTCAATAACTTAATAATTTATTTGAATGAACAAACATACATTATTAATTCTGGGTCAATTACAAATAAAAAGTGTTTTGAGAGAGAAATCATGATGGCGACATAGGTGAACATGTAAACTGCAGCCTCACACAACAATTTCAAAATGACAGCTGAAAGACAAAATGGAAATCATTCAAATCCACAGGAAAGCTAGATGAGTGGAAATTCTACAACTAGACGGAAAGAGAGGGACTCATGCAGACTCAGAGGAGCTGAAAAAAGCTGAGGTATGGATGCACGTGTATGGAGAGGACAAGCAGGGGCATGCCTAGCTGGCTTACTTGAATGGGAGGGAGACAGAAACTCCTGACTGCACTGAACCCCAGTTTTGGGTGAGACCCTGGGGACCCAGACTCATACAGGTCCCTGGAGTGCACGGAAACTCAGGGGAGCCCAAAAGGCACTGTTCTGGAAGCGCATGAGTATGAGTGCATGCAGAGAAGGCTGCAGCGATTACTGAGGGACACTGAGACCCAAGGACCTCATAGGGCAGGGCTGACAGGAAACAAAATCTGTCTGCTCAGCCCTGAGACTCTGACCCATCCAAGCTGAACACAGAGACTTTTGCAATCTTGCAAGTCTTAAGGCTGAGTCCAGCACTGAAGTTCTGGCATAGACACAGCTGATCCTCACTACCAATTGGCTTGGAGGTCAATTTCCCCGAGTGATACCAATAACAATCAAGACTTAACTACAACAAAGCTATACACACAGTCCACAAAGGGGTAAACTAAGAGTGTCCACCTCAGGTAAATGGGGAGGCAGAGCTACTGGGTCATACAGGACAACTCACACACAAAGGTAATCTACCAACTCAGGGAAGCAGTGAAAATGCAAAGACAGCAGAACAGATCACAAATGAAAGAAATAGAGGAAAACAAACAACTGGATATAGAGTTCAAAACAACAGTTATAAGGTTTTTTATGAATTACCTAGAAAAGGATAAATTTAGAGAGACCCAAGAGGAGATGAAAAAGGACCAACTAGAAATTAAACATACACTGACTAAAATAATATATATATATATATATATATATATATATATATATATATTATACAGAGACCTAACAGCAGACTAGAGGAACACAAGAATCAAGTCAAAGGTTTGAAATACAAAGAAGCAGAAAACACTCAACAGGAAAAGCAAAAAGAAAAAAGAATCCAAAAATGTGAAGATAGTGTAAGGAGCCTCTGAGACAACTTCAAGCATACCAAAATCAGAATTATGGGGATGCCAGAAGAAGAGAGAGAGCAAGATACTGAAAACCTATTTGAAGAAATAATGACTGAAAACTTTCCCACCTGGTGAAAGAAATAGACTTATAAGTCCAGGAAGTACACATAATCCCAAACAAAAGGAATACAAAGAGGACCACACGAAAACACATAATTAAAATACAAAGAGCAAAAGGCAAAGAGAGAATATTAAAAGCAGCAAGAGAAAAATAGCTACCTACAAGGGAGCATCCATATGATTGTCAGCTGATCTCAACAGAAACGATGCAGGCCAGATGGGAGTGGCAAGAAATATTCAAAGTGATGAATAGCAAGAACCTACAACCAAGATTACTCTACCCAGCAAATCTATCATTCATAATTGAAAGTCAGATAAAGAGCTTCACAAATAAGGAGTTCAGCAACACCAAACCAGTATTATGTGAAACGCTGAAAGGTATTCTTTAAGAAGAGGAAGAAGAAGAAAAAGGTAAAGATAAAAATTATGAACAACAAATACATATCTATCAACAAGTGAATCTAAAAATCAAGTGAATTAAAAATCTGATAAACAGAATAAAGTGGTGAATATAATTTAATCAGGGGCATAGAAAGGAAGGGCTGCCAATTCTCAGGGGAAAAGGGGTGAGGGAGTGTGGGTAGAGACTGGACAAAAATCGTACACCTATGGATGAGGACAATGAAGGAGGGTAAGGGCAGAGGGTGGGGTGGGAACCAGATGGAGGGGAGCTATGGGGGGGGGATAAAAAGGGGAACAGTTGTAATAATCTGAACAATAAAGATTTATTAAATTTTTAAAATGTGTTTTGAATGGTTTCTGCTTTTTAGAGCTCCAATAGTGGTTTCTTCACTTTCTTGGAGTTTAATAATTTTCTTCTGATGCAATATTAATAAAGGAAAGAGATGATTCAAATTTGACAGAGGTACTTCAGACATACATTTAGGCATGGTGAAACTTTATTTAGACAGTCTACATATATAGACAAATCTCATGAAAACATTGTATTTTCTCTTAAAAACATTATTTTGTTCTTAGGGAAATTCAAGAACAATACTCAAGAATGCTATTATATAATGCTTTGATCTTACTGTGACAGATTTTAATATCATGTAGGACACCCATCCACAAAAAATATATTTACCTACCGGTTTTAGGTGTAATTTGTATTTTACAACTCTCACTTTTGTATTAGTTTTGTATTATTCTTTCAAGAACTAAAATCAACATTTATCATTTCTCAAGGGTGTGATAACAGAATGTTTTCAATCATTTCAGTAGCTATTAACCTGTCAAAATATAATAAAATTTATTTATTTTGTACAGCATTTCCATTATGTTTTCAGTACCCTGGTTTAGGATTTAAAATCCTTAAGTAATATTCATCAAGAAAACAATATAACAAATTAGAGCAAGAATAAAACAAAAGCATGACACTTGAAAAGCTCTTCACAGGAAGGTAATATGTACTCTCATAAGTGTTTTTATATTGATAATGGGTAGATGTAGATAGATTTACAAATAGGCAAATACTATCTTAAATGGTTTTCTTTTTCTTTCTAAAACCCTTATCCCTCATTTTGGTAGTTTATTTTCTAGGCAAACTATTTCCCATTTTTATCACCAGCTCCTATTACTTCAACTGGTTCTCTTCCTTTTCCAATAATACTTGGGAGAAAATGATGAGAAATAGATATATAAGCCATTAGCTTTTCAAGGTCAGATTATCTCAGCAAAGAAAGAAGGAAGAAGACCTTTTAAGACCATAAAACCCCGTGTAAACCTAAAGATAGAGTGCCCTGAAAACTAATTGGTGGAATTTGTTAGCAAGGATATCCTTAGGGATGTAATCCCTTTAGCAACATGTACTTTGTGTGGGCTTGCTTATTATAAAGAAACATGGAACCTTTGAGTTTATGGATCATGGCCTTCTTAAAAATATCACATAAGTTATGAACTGAGAATAAAATAAAGATGTTTTATGCTGAAATGGCTCCCTTCTACGTAAATAGTATAACCCCATAATAATTTAGATTTCTTTCATGTTAATACTCACTGAAGTGCATTCTGATAGGACAAGGAAGGATGAGATTTTTCTTTTTGGTTGACCCAGATCACTCCCTGTTTTTGCTGAGTGCCATGACCACTTGTATTATTAAGTTACTAGAGGCCCGCTGCACCAAATTTGTGCATGGGGGGTATGTCCCTCAGCCCAGTTTGCACTCTCTCCAATCTGGGACCCCTTGAGGGATGTATGACTGCTTGTTTAGGCCTGATCCCAGTAGGGATTTAAGCCCAATCCTACCTGGACCAGGCCTAAACGGGCAATCAATCATCCCTCTCACAATCCAAGACTGCTGACTCTCAACTGCTTACCTGTCTGCCTGCATGATTGCCCCTAACCACTTCTGCCTGCCAGCCTGATCACCCCCCAACCATTCCTCTGCCAGCCTGATTGATGCCTAACTGTTCCCCTGCCAGCCCAGTTGCCCTGAACTGCCCTTCCTGGCAAGCCTGGTCACCCCTAACTGCCCTCCCCTGCCAGCCTGGTCATCCCTAACTACCCTCCCCTCTCCAAGTTCCCTTCCCCTGTAGGGCTAGTTCCATCCCAACTGCCCTCCTCTGCCAACTTAGTCACCCGTAACTGCCCTCCCCTGCCAGCCTCATCTCCCTTAACTGTTCTCCCTTCCTGGTCTGGTCCCCGCCCCAACTGCCCTCACCTGCAGGTCTGGGTCCCCTTAACTGCTCTCCCCTGAAGCCTTGGGTCCCCCCAAGCTGCCCTTCCCTGCAGGCCCGGTTGCCCCCAACTTCCCCCCTCTGCTGGCCTAGTCACTCCTATCTGCCCTCCTCTGCTGGCTTGATTGCCCTAACTGCACTCCCTTGCAGGCCTTGTTCCTCATAACTCTCCTCCCCTGCTGACCATCTTGTGGTGGCCATCTTGTGTCCACCTGGGGCAGAATTTTTGATCACATGGGGGCAGCCATCTTGTGTTGGAGTGATGGTCAATTTTCATATTACTCTTTTATTAGCTAGGATAGAGGCCTGGTGCATGGGTGGGGACCAGCTGGTTTGTCCTGAAGGGTGTCCTGGATCAGGGTCGGGGTTCCCATTGGGTATGAGTCAGCCTGGGTGAGGAGTGTGTGGTGGTTTGCAGGCTGGCCATGACCCCTGGTGACCCAAGTGGAAACCAGGGCTGGCTGGAAGCAGGTATCTGTGATTTATTTATCTTCTATAATTGAAACTTTGTAGCCTTGAGTGGAGGCCAGGCCTGGCCAGGGCAGGCAGGAAGGTTGGCTTCCTTCATCACTGGGAGCAGTCCAAACCTCCTGTTCACTCCAGCTCTGTGGCCGCTGCCATCTTAATTAGTTTAATTCGCATACTTTTCTGATTGGCTGGTGGGTGTACCAGAATGGTGGTTAATTCGCATGTTTCTCTTTTATTAGATAGGATCAGTAATCTTAGTACTGGGTAAGAGCTTCGCTTCTTATAAGTCTGATTTGCCAACCTGATCCTTTGTGTTATCTCGGCATTCTGAGTAGTTTCCTTCCAGGACCCATGTTGAATCATCTTCAGAGTTGTCATCTAGGACTCTCAAAAATTGACCACATGCTAACCTGGTAAGAAAATAGTTATTAATGCATTATTATACCATGTTATTATCATTCTAAAAACATAATTTAAAGACATGAGTCCAGTGAAAAAATCTTAAAGGCTATAGGAAAATGCAAATATGTTAGAAAGCAGGTCTCTGGCTTCACTTCAAATCACATGTATCTTCTCTATATAGTTGTTTGAAGAAAATTGAACCACAATTCAAGGAAACATATTTTAATAGTTTTCCACCTTATTAAAAGAACTAATTATCAACAGGTTTCAAAAACAGAGGAAGGAAAAATCTGCTTTACCAAACCTAGTAAAATTTCTTATTTTCATTCTTAAGCAAACTATTTGTTTTTTTTTTAATTAAATCTTTATTATTCAGATTATTACATTTGTTTCTCTTTTTTCCCCCTCCATACTCCCCTCCATCCGGTTCCCATGCTTCCCTCTACCCTTACCTCCCTCCCATTGACCTCATCCATAGGTGTATGATTTTTGTCCAGTCTCTCCCTGTACACTCCTCACCCATTTTCCCCTGAGAATTATCAGTTCATTCCCTTTCTGTGCTCCTGCAAACTATTTGATATGAACTTTTAGAAAGGGCTTAATAGAATTGCATAAAAGACACACATAAATAGGAGTCCTGTCTACTGGCTGATGGAGGTTTGAACAAATTTCAGAAAGAATTATAACACATTTTTAATAGCAATTTTAGGGCTTTTTGTTCAATTAGAAATAGGTTACATTGACAAAACAAAAACAAATGCATATTTAATTATGAAGAGATTTGTCCCATTTTGTATTCAATATAAAAATGAACGTCTGTGAAATAAGCTGTTTCACTTGGGCATTTCCTCATGAATTTTACTATTTTGGACAAACTTCCACAGAGGTAAATCTTCTAAAGATGTAAAAAGCCTTCCAAGAAACATTATATCTCATCAAATGAAAATATTTTCATGTCCAGCCAGCCTTGAAAATGTTACCACTAGGAATAAATGTTAGCAGTAGGATACCATGTGCAGGATCCATTATGCCAAAGAAAGATTAAAATATAGCCTTTTCCATCTATAAGTTTTGTATTTCATACCTTATATTAACTCTTCCTTGTCTTTTCTAAGAAATAGAAATATTTTTGAATGATGATTTTAGCTTCTTATACCCACCCACATCTAACTAAAATGGTGGTAATAGGACTGCTGCAGTTATCATTAAGTAATTGTGCTCAGAATGCATTCAGTATGTGCTCATAAAAACAAAGCACAGAACTATTAATTGCTTTAATTAATTAAGAAATTCGTTTGCACTTTTCTGTACATTAAGACCTAATTCAACACACTTGGTATAACTTGCATTTGTTTAAGCCATAAGTCAAATTATGTCTCTCAATATATCTAGCCATTATAACCAATAAAAATCTATGTATTATGGCCTAGAAAATAATTTTTATTCTATTGGTGTATATTACTATATGATACAAAAGTAATGCTACTGAAAATGGAAAACTATAGCTTTTTAATTAGACAAAAACATTTAATATTTATTTACTAATATCAGTCTATACCTACATTTGAACAGAAGTTCATATTTCCTATGTAAACAACCAGTTTTCTAATAAAGTCATTCTAAAATATATCTAAGGTAAAGCACAAAGATTGAACTTAACTTCAAAAGAATAAAAATATTTAAACAAATGTAAATGCCTACTTAAGCATATACACATGTATACATAGACACTGTGTAGTGTCAGTTTTAGTACTCAAATCTGAATCTTGCCAATATAATATCATATGGAAAAATAAAGTGAATCACAGTATCCTTTATAAAGTTAAAAACAAATCATAATTCTGTGTATAACTAAAAATACTCCTTAGGAATACATAGAGATGCAAATAAAACTACACAAAAAGGAATGGTGACATAGGGTTCTAGATGATGAATACCTCTACTGGTGAGAGAGAGAAAAATAAGTTGGGTGAATACATGTGGTTAGATATAGGTTTGCCCAACTCCAAGCTTTCTTTAATTCCTTCAACTTTATATTAAAGTATAAAATATTTATGAATGAGTAAACTCTTTACAAATAGCCCAATAAGATTTTACAAACTAAGCACACCCATATAACCAATATTCAGATCAAGAAATAGAACATTAAGAATAAACTCAAAAACCTCCTTGTTTTCTTTCAGTCATGTCCCACTCGCATTAAGAATAACCACTTATCCTGACTGCTAACACCATAGATTTGTTTTTGCTTATTTTTTTTTAATGTATATAACTGAAATAAGACAGAATGCACTCTAGTTTCTGGGTTGGTTTTCTCAACATTAAGTTTGTGAGATGAATCTATATTTTCAAGGTGTAGTTTTAAAGGATTAATTATTGCTGCATATTTTTGGTGAGAATGTATCAAAATGTATGTATACACTTCTATTGTGAATAGGCCTTTACATACTTTGTAATTTGAGGCTATTATAAATAATTCCTGTGTACATAATGCTAGTACCTACTTTTGGTGAACATGTATACATGTGTATATGGTGAACATATGCATATGTACAACTTTAATAGATCTGCCAAATAGTTTTCTAAAAGAGTAGTAGCACTTTATACTATCATGCTCCTCTATCATCACTACCATACACCACATCTATGTCAATACTTGTTAGTCTCTATTCTTTTATTAAACACTATGGCTTAAATTTTCATTCTCCTTGTCACTAATAAAATTGAACTTGTTTATATAGATTAGTTGTACATGAGATATAATCTTTTTTTAAATGAATAAATAAATCTGTCACTCTTCTATTAGGTTTCTATGTTTTTCTTGTTCATTTGGCTTTATGTATCTGGCTTTGAATTTTTTGTCACATATATTGTCACATGTATTACAAATACTTTCTTTCATACTGTGTGTTGTCTGTTTACTCTTACTGGTGTTTTTAGCAAGCAATTTTCATTTTTATTCTAAACCAATATGCAAAACTTTTTTTATTGTTGGTGATCTTGCCTTTTAGTTCAGAAATACTTTTTTCCTGCAAAGTCAATGATAGTTTGCTAAGATTTCTCTTAAAATATGACCTTTCACCTTAGCCTTATATCTGGAATTTTGTATGGTGTGAGGTGTCTAGATATATATTTTTTCTTCACATGAATATAATTTACGTGATGCCATTCCTTGAAAAGACCACAACTTAATAAAAGGAAGATAAATGATCCAATAAAAACAATAGGCAACGGACCTAAATAGAACCTTTTTGAAAGATGACAGAAGGAAGGCCAAGAGACACATGAAAATATGTTCAAAGTCACTAATCATCTGAGAGATGCAAATGCAATACTATCTTACACCGGTCAGAATGGCAATCATCAACAAATCAACAAACAACAAGTGTTGGCGAGGATGCACTTAAAAAGGAACTCTTGTGCACTGCTGGTGGGAATGCAGACTGATGCAGCCACTGTGGAGAACAGTGTGGAGTTTCCTCAAGAAACTAAAAATGGATCTCCCATTTGAACCTGTAATCCCACTCTTAATAACTTATCCTAAGAAATCACAAACACCAATCAGAAAGGTTTTATGCACCACTATGTTCATAGCAGCACAATTTACAATAGCTACAATTTGGAAACAGCCTAGGTGCCCGTCAGCAGATGAGTGGATCAGAAAACTGTGGTACATCTACACAATGGAATTCTATGCTGCCATTAAAAAGAAGGAATTCTTACCATTTGCAGCAACCTGGTTGGAACTGGAGAGCTTTATGCTAAGTGAAATAAGCCAGTCAATGAAGGAGAAGCATCACATGATCTCACTCATTTGTGGATAATAAAGAACATTATAAAATGATGAACAAAAGGATAGATACAGAGGCAGTAAATCATCAAATAGACTGTGAAATTACAGCAAGAAGATTAAGATTAGGTGAGGTAGATAAGAGATCAATCAAAGGACTAGTATGCATGCCCATAAGCATAACCAATGAACATAGACACTGGGGGGTTGGGGTATGCCTGGGAGGGAGGGGGGGCAATGGGGAGATATGTATAAAAAATTAATAAAATAAAATATAAAAGAAAGAGAGAAAAAAAAAGAGCAGCCATTTCCCCCACTGTACTGCTTTACCTTTTGTTTTGGTTGAGTTAGAAGTGCTGATCACATTGTCAAATTCAATGAAATTGCCTGACTGGCATGGCTCAGTGACTGAGTGCTGACCTATAAATCGGGCGGTCACTGTTAGAGTCCTGATTAAGGCATATGTTCAGATTTCAGGCTCAATCCCCAATGTGGGACAGGCAGGAGGCAGTCAATTGATGATTCTCTCTCGTCACTGATGTTTCTATCTCTTCATCCATCTTTCTCTCTCTAAAATTAATAAAAATATATGTTAAAAAACAACAACAATAAAAAAAAACAATGAAATGTAAAAATCAACTAAATGAAAATATAAAATGGAGCCAAAATAAGAGGTTATAAAAAAGCAAGGATTATGTTTAATGCAATTGTGGTTATCTTATATAGAATAAATGAGAAAAATAAAATTAAAAATAAAAATATAGATGGGTCAGGCCATAAACATAATTCTTATATCAGACAGTATCTAGTCAGCAAAACAGAAATCACACAAGATACATATAGAGAGAAAATAGAAAAAAAATTACCTAAGTATAGAAAGGATCTTACTTTGTGGGCTTTTGTTATACCCAGAATTGTCAGCTGTGTTAAACAGCTTTCACCCTCAGGCCTGGGGACAAAGGAGCTGGAGTTTAGGCTGATCAGTGGGCTCCACCCTAATCACCCCTGGCACCTGGTGAACCCGAGGTGGCTGGCTCTAAGTGTGCCACAAAAAGTTGAAAGCTGTGATAAACTGCTGGAACTCTGGTACAGTTATACTTTGCAACAAGCAAGCAAGCAGAAATACAAAAGTTTCTTCTCCCATATCTGCTTTCCAATCTGTTTGAGATGCCCTTCATTATCAGAATATAATAGAAAGCCAAGTGGCAAAGAGGAATTGGCATTTGTAGTGTTCTCTGCTTCAGCATGAGAAAGAAAAATGTAGTAGAGTAGATTCAGAACTGAGAGACAATAGCTTAGTAATGCACAATGGTAAAAATTTGAATGTTAAATAATACCATATTATTTCATTTGTATTTAAATTTAAATTTTTGATAATGTATATTAAGACAAGGCGAAATAGTAAGTTTATTTTATGTTCCTTATTTAATTATATATTTATTTGTTGACACTGAGCTTTGCCTATTTTTCAAGGTTACATTGTTGAGCAAGCCATTTTTCATTTTTAAAAATCTTATGAATTTCTGTAAAATAAATGTATCACCTAAGGGTGATGAACTGCCTTGGCTAATAATGTTTATAATCTAAAAGCTTTGGCATTTTCTTGTTGCATTATTTTTCTTAACTAAATATTACTTTGTCTCTATCTCCCTTTTTTTTTTTGCAGTGTGAAATGGTCACCAATAGCATCTCAATGTGTCAAAATAACTTCAGCCACTTTCTAATAAAACTTACTTTGTTTAAAATGATATTTTCACATATATTACCCATTATCGATTAAAAATATAAAACCTTATGATAATTTGCAAATCAAAAAATGTTCATTTAAGCCCATTTAGGTAATGATATGGGAAAGATAAAAATACTTGTTTGAGTTATATTGTTTCTATATGTGTAGCCCTAAGAAGTGATTAAAAGATTATTTAAAAATATGTTACAAGATTATGGAGGCTGCACATAGCCATCTGGGAGGAGGATAAATACAGAAGAGAAGAGATAATTCTAGCCTTTATATTCTTATTGACTATGTTGACTCCCAACCTGAAGAATAAGTTAATATACACCAAAAATTCCATAAAAGGTGCTTTACTTTATTTAGATAAAAAGTCAGCATTAACCTTCATTTGTTGATTTGCTGTGTCATAGAAATGCATATCACAAATTAGTTTTAGGAAGAGATTAAGAAAGAGAAAGAACAGAGAACATAACTTAGGAAAGAGGCTATTTTCCTAAATGTGTTTCAAAAGGTGGCAGCTCCCAAAGTTTCATGACATAAAGTAAGCTCTGATTCTAATGGCTCAAATATTTCAGACCTCATTAAGCGGGACAATAAAATAAGGGTAAATCTGAAAAAATAAAATATATAAATAATGAAAATTAATATTGCTAGAAAATACTAGGTTTCTTTCTCTTTGTTTTTAAAATGTTAGTCTTGTCTATAAAAGCAGATGATAAAGATAACCAAAGTGTTAGTTTAGATTACTGAATAGGATTAATTATACATTTTAGTGTATTTACCAAATTATTCTATCAAAAAGGCTAATAAGCCAATTCATAAAATATTCTGTTCACTTTCTTTTTGCTTCTCTTTCTTCACTATTGAAATGGCTGTTAGCAGTCAAAGGTTGGCAGAAGTAGGAAGAAGGGAAATGAAATGACTGTGAAGTTAAACTGCACCTGCCAAGCAGGTTCCCATGGCAGCCGGCTACTAGGGAGAATTCTCAGGCACAGAACACCACAAAGCTGCTGCCTTCCCATCCTTTCCAATTTAAGGAAGAATAAAAACTACAGGTGAGTGAATGTAATGTAGAAATAGATGGATTGATTCTTGAGACAAATCAGAACTTGAAGAAATGGAAGTAAACTTGATTTTCTTCTAGAAGTTTCTACTTCAATAAATTAAACTTAATGTTGTATAAAGGAAAGAGAATTATAATAATGATTCATATACATAAATATCAGTGTATGTATTTAAGATATATTGAATATAAATAAATTAAGGGGCAACAGGGATTTAAATTTCACATTTATAAAAGCCTTTTTTATCTTATTATGGCTGATACATCAAATATTATCATACTAATCCTAAATTGGTTGAAGTGAATAGCCATTGAACAAACTGTGCAGGATACCTTGGCTTAATCAATTCCTTCCCTACTGATTTTTTCTTTGGTCAAGCAGCTATACTCTCAGACACTTTGTGTGTCTAAATACACTCATTGATGGGAAATGATGTTATAACTAGGATATTGACAATAGCAATATATAACAACTGAGACACTAAAAATAATAGAAAACTAATATACTAATTAAAAATAAGTGATAAGATACTTGAAGAAAATATTAATTAAAAATAAATGATAAGATACTTGAAGAGAATGTAGTTAGGAGTCTGCAATTTCACACTTCAAGGTTCCTAAGATATCACATAATTTAATAAATTATATACTAATTTACTTAAGTAATACATATTTTTAAATCATCAAATTAATTAATTCCCTATTATAATAACAGTGATCCTATTTAATAAGAGTAATATGCAAATTAACCACCACTCCATGACACCCACAAGCCATGCCCACCAGCCAATCAGGAGTGAGCATGTAAATTAACCCAATCAAGATGGCTGGGACCAGAGAGAGAGCAGGAGGCTGAGGTTTCCCTGGCAATGGAGGGAGCCAAGCTTTCCACATACCCTGGCCAGCCTAGGCCTCCACTCAAGGCTATAAAGTTTCAATTATAGAAGATAAATAAATCCAAACAAAAATGGCAGTAGCCATGGTGCTGGAGAGAGCAAGAGGCTTGAGTTGCCCTCAGCTATGGAGGGATCCAAGCTTCAGCAACCCTAGTCTGCCTTGGCCTTTGCCTAAGGCTACAAAGTTTCAATTATAGAAGATAAATAAATCCCAGATACTAGGGCCTCTGCTTGGGTCACCAGGGGGCATGACCAGCCTGCAAACCACACAGGTCCCTCACTCAGGCCACCCCATGCCCCGGGGGAACCCCTACCCCGATCCAGGACACCCTTCAGGGCAAATCACTTGGACTCCTCCTGTGTACCAGGCCTCTACCCTATCTAGTAGAATAATACTATGCAAATTGACTATTACTCCAACACACAAGATGGCTGCCCCCATGTGGTCAAAGATGGCTGCCTCCATGTGTATACAAGATGGCTGCCACAATTTGGCCAGCAGTGGAGGGCAGTTGGGAGGGACTAGGCCTGCAAGAGAAGGCAGTTACTGTTGATCAAGCCTGCAGGGGAGGGCAGTTAGGGGTGACCAGGCTGGCAGAGGAGGGAAGTTAAGTTAGGGGCTACTGGACCTGCAGGGAAGGTCAGTTGAGGGGGACCCAGGCCATCAGGGAGTGCAGTTTGGGAGACGATGCCTGCAGATGAAGGCAGTTATGGGCAAACAGGCTGGCAGGGAAGGAGTTTGGCATAAATCAGGCTGACAGGGAAATGGTTAGGGGATGATCAGGCTGGCAGGCAGAAGTGATTAGGGACAATCAGGAAGGCAGTAGGACATCCCTCAAGGGGTCCCACATTGGAGAGGGTGCAGGCTGGGCTGAGGGACACCTCCCTCTCATGCATGAATTTTATGCACTGGGACTCTAGTAATCATAGTAATAATTAACATTTATGTCAGCCACTCTTTAAATGCTACTTGGACTGTAGAAAGATTTTGACTCAAGTAGCCTTCAACCATTGTAACTAATCTTTGTAGGAGATTTATTAACATTTCTACTTATAGTTTAGAAAATTCATATAAATAAAATTTAGTACATTGTCAAGAACACATGACATAAGTGACGATATATGACTTGGAATACAAAGAACATAGTTTGAAAGACAGAATATTTAATCTTTACATTAAAATGGACAATGAGATACAGTTAAAATAAAAAGTATAATTAATTTTCTTTTGCTAGAAAACTAACATATCTTTTGTGCTCAGATGCCACAAAATATATATTATTCTATTTTCATTATTGGCACCACATTGAATATAAAATGCTATGTTGAATCACTTTACAAAAAGTTTTTTAAAATTATAGATCCAGCCGAGACCGGTTTGGCTGAGTGGGTAGAGCATCGGCTTTTGGACTTAAAGGTCCAGGGTTTGATTCGGGTAGGGAGCATGTACCTTGCTTGCCGGCACATCTCCAGTAGGGGGCATGCAGGAGGTGGCTGATTGATGTCTCTCTCTCATCCATGTTTCTGACTTTCTATCCCTCTCCCTTCCTTTCTGTGAAAAATCAACAAAATATATTTTATTTTATTTTATTTTTATTTTATTCTTTTATTATTTTTTATTAATTTTTATACATATCTCCCCATTGCCCCACCTCCCTCCCAGGCTACCCCAACCTCCCAGTGTCTATGTTCATTGGTTATGCTTATATGCATGCATACAAGTCCTTTGATTGATCTCTTATGTACCTAACCAAACTTTAATCTTCCTGCTGTAATTTCACAGTCTGTGTGAAGCTTTACTGCCTTGGTATCTATCCTTTTGTTCAACAGTTTATAATGTTCTTTATTATCCACCAATGAGTGAGATCATGTAATGCTTCTCCTTTATTGACTGGCTTATTTCACTAAGCATAAGGCTCTCCAGTTCCATCCAAGTCGCTGCAAATGGTAAGAATTCCTTCTTTTTAATGGCAGCATAGAATTCCATTGTGTAGATGTACCACAGTTTTCTGATCCACTCATCTGCTGATGGGCACCTAGGCTGTTTCCAAATTGTAGCTATTGTAAATTGTGCTGCAATGAACATAAGGGTGAATGAATCCTTTCTGATTGGTGTTTGTGATTTCTTAGGATAAATTCCTAAGAGTGGGATTACAGGATCAAATGGGAGATCCATTTTTAATTTTTTGAGGAAACTCCATATTGTTCTCTACAGTGGCTGCACCAGTCTGCATTCCCACCAACAGTGCACAAGGGTTCCATTTTCTCTGCATCCTCGCCAACACTTGTCGTTTGTTGATTTGTTGATGATTGCCATTCTTACAAGTGTAAGATGGTATCACATTGTCGTTTTGATTTGCATCTCTCGGATGATTAATGACTTTGAACATGATTTCTTGTGTCTCTTGGCCTTCCTTCTGCCATCTTTTCAAAAGGTTCTATTTAGGTCCGTTCCCATTTTTTTATTGGATCATTCATCTTCCTTTTATTGAGTTGTATAAGTTGGCTGTAGATTTTGGAGATTTAACCTTTATCAGTGAGAACATTTGCAAATATGTTCTCCCATAGAGTGATCTTTCTTGTTGTTTTGTTGATGGTTTCTTTTGCTGTGCAAAAGCATTTTATTTTGATGTAGTCCCATTTGTTTATTTTTTCTTTAGCTTCCATTGCCTTTGGAGCAGTGTCAGTGAAGAAGTTCTTTCGGCATATATCTGTGATTGTGCTGCCTGTGGATTCCTCTAGTATTTTTATGGTTTTCCTTTTAATGTTTAAGTCCTGTATCCATTTTGAGTTTATTTTTGTATTTGGTGTAAGTTGGGTGGTCCAGTTTCATTTTTTGCATGTATCTGTCCAATTTTCCCAATACCATTTATTGAAGACGCTATCTTGGCTCCATTGAGTGTTCATGCCTCCTTTGTCAAATATTAATTGAGCATAGTGGTTTGGGTGGATAGCTGGGTTCTCTATTCTATTCCATTGGTCTATATGTCTTTTCTTGTGCCAGTACCAGGCTGTTTTGAGAACAGTTGCTTTGTAGTATGGCTTGAAACCTGGTATTGAGATCACACCTACTTTATTCTTCTTTCTCAAATTGCTGTAGCTATTCGTGGTCTTTTTTTTGTTCCAGATGAATCTATGAAGAGTTCTTTCTAGGTCTGTGAAATATGTCGTTGGTATTTTAATGGGTAGTTCATTGAATCTGTAGATTGTTTTGGATAGTATGTACATTTTAATGTTGATTCTCCCAATCCATGAGCATGGTATGCTCTTCCATCTGTTAACATCTTCCTCTATCTCTTTTTTCAGTGTCCTATAGTTTTCTGCATATAGGTCTTTTACCTCTTTAGTTAGGTTATTCCTTGGTATGTTAATTTTTTTGGTGCGATGGTAAATGTGATTGTTTTTTTAGTTTCTCTTTCTGTAATTTCACTATTAGTGTATAGAAATGCCACAGACTTCTTAGCATTAATTTTGTATCCTCCTACATTGCCGAATTCATTAATTAAGTCAATTAGTTTTGGAATGGAGTTCTTTGGGTTTTTTATGTACAATATCATGTCATCTGCAAATAAGGACAGCTTTACTTGTTCTTTTCCAATTTGGGTGCCTTTTATTTCTTCTTCTTGTCTAATTGCAATGGCTAATACTTCCAGTACTATGTCGAACAAGAGGTGAGAGTGGGCATCCCTGTCTTGTTCCTGTTCTTAGAGGAAATGGTTTTAGTTTTTGCCCATTGAGTATGATGTTAGCTGTGGGTTTATTGTATACGGCTTTTATGATGTTGAGGTATAATCCTTCTATTCTCACTTTGCTGAGAGTTTTTATCAAGAAATGTTGTTGGATTTTGTCAAATGCTTTTTCTGCATCAATTGATATGACTGTGATTTTTATCTCTGAATTTGTTGATGTGATGTATCACATTTATTGTTTTGTGGATATTGTACCATCCCTGCATTCCTGGGATGAATCCTGCTTGGTCATGGTGTATGATCTTTATGATGTACTTCTGGATCTGATTTGCTAGAATTTTGTTGAGGGTTTTGGCATCTATGTTCATGAGAGTTATTGGCCTGTATTTCTCTTTCATTGTGTTGATTTTATCTGGTTTTGGTATTAGGGTGATGCGGGCTTCATAGAAGGTGTTTGGAAGTGTTCCTTCTTCTTGAATGTTTTTGAATAGTCTTAGGAGGATAGGTTTTAATTCTTTCTTGAATGTTTGGTAAAACTCTCCTGTGTAGCCATCTGGTCCCAGGCTTTTATTTGCTGGAAGCTTTTTGATTACTGCTTCAATGTGTTCCATAGTTATTGGACTATTGAGATGTTTGGCTTCCTCATCATTGAGTTTGGGGAGGTTATATTTTTCTAGGAAAATGTCCATTTCTTGCATGTTGTCCAGTTTGTTGGAATAGAGTTGTTCATAGTATTTTTTAACAAACCTTTTTATTTACACAGGGTGTGTTGTTATTTCTCCTCTTTCATTTCTGATTTTGTTTATTTGGGTCTTCTCTCTTTGCTTCTTGATGAGCCTGGCTAGAGGTCCATCAATCTTGTTTATCCTTTCAAAAAACCAGCTCTTTGTTTTGTTGATCTTTTGAATTGTTTCTTTGGTCTGAAAGTTGTTTATCTCTGCTCTGATCTTCACTATTTCCTTCCTTCTGAGCACACTGGGCTTTTCTTATGCTCTCTTTCTAGCTCTTTGAGTTGTAGGTTTAGTTGGTTTATTACCATTGTTTCCTGTTTTTTTTTGCAGTAGGCCTGTAGGGCTATGAACTTCCCTCTCAAGACTGCTTTCACAGTGTCCCATAAATTTTGTATTGTTGTGTTGTCATTGTCATTTGTAGTCATGATGTTTTTTATTTCTTCCTTGATCTCTATGGTTACCCAGTCATTGTTTAATAGCATGCTGCTTAGTCTCCATGTGTTTGATTTCTTTCTATTGTTTTTATTATAGTTGATTTCCAGTTTTATGCCACTGTGGTCTGAGAAAGTGCTTGATATGATTTCTATCTTCTTGAATTTGAAGAGACTTTTTTTATGACCCAACATGTGATCTATCTTTGAAAATGACCCATGTGCACTGGAGAGGAATGTATATTCTGTGGCTTTGGGGTGAAATGTTCTGAAGATGTCAATTAATTCCTTCTGGTCTAGTGAGTTATTTAGGATTGATGTTTCTTTGCTGATTTTTTGTTTAGAGGATTTGTTCAATGGTGACAGTGGGGTATTAACGTCTCCTACTATGATTGTATTGCTTTCAATCTCTCCCTTAATATTCTCCAAGAGTTTTTTTTTTTTATGTATTTAGGCACTCCTTATTGGGTGCATATATGTTTACCAGAGTTATTTCTTCTTGTTGGATTGTTCCCTTTAGTATTATGAAGTGTCCTTCTTTATCTCTTATTATGTCCTTCACTTTGTCACCTAATTTGTCAGATATAAGTATTGCAACCCCAGCTTTTTTTTCATTTCCATTTGCCTAAAATACCATGTTCCATCCCTTCACCCTCAATCTGTGTACATCTCTTTTCCTGAGGTGGGTTTCTTGCAGATAACATATATATGGATCATGTTTTCTTATCTAATCGGTTACCCTATGTCTTTTGATTGGAGCATTTAATCCATTTACATTTAAAGTTATTATTGATAAGCACTTATCTGTTGCTATTTTTAGTCTTTAAACCCGAGCTCCTTCTTCGCTTCCTCTTTCTTTTTATTACAGCAGACCCTTTAACATTTCTTGCATTGCTGGTTTGGTGGTAATATATTCCCTTAGTCCTTTTTTGTCTCTGAAGCTTCTGATTTCACCTTCAATTTTGATTGAAAGCCTTGCAGGATACAGTATTCTTGGATTCAGACCCTTCCTTTGCATGACTTTGTATATTTCATTCCATTCCCTTCTAGCCTGATGAGTTTCTGTTGAGAAGTCAGTAGCTAGTCTTATGGGGGTTCCTTTGAAGGTAACTTTCTGTTTCTCTCTGGCTGCTTTTTAGATTCTTACTTTGTTGTTTTTGTTTGCCAATGTAATTATAATGTGCCTTGGTGTTGGTTTGTTGGGGTTCATTTTGCTTGGGACTCTGTGAGCTTCTTGGATTTGAGTGGATTTTTTCTTTTCTATACTGGGGAAATTTTCTATCATTATTTCTTCAAACATGTTCTCTGATCCTTGTCCAGTTTCCACTCTTTCTGGAACCCCAATTACATGGATGTTGTTTGTTTCATGTCATCCCAAAGTTCCCTTAGACTCTCCTCTTGCTTTTTAACTTTTTTTTCTAGAAGCTGCTGTACTTGGGTATTTTTTTCCTACCATGTCTTCTAGCTCACTGATGCGGTCCTCTGCTTCTTCTAGTCTACTTTTGATGCTTTCTATCGAGTTCTTCATAGCAGTGATGTCATTGTTCATTACTTCTTGTTTATTCTGCTCCTCATCTAGTTTCTTCTGCATTTCTTCTTGCTGCTTCTTCATCTCCTCTTGCGTCTTCTTCACTTCCTCTTGGCTTTCACTCATATTGTCAAATTTGTCTTCCATTCTTTTCAACTATCTTATCATCGTTTCTCTGCATTCTTTCTCTGGCAGGCTTATTTCTGCTTCTATTTCCCTTACTTCCTTTTCTGGTGAAACCTGCCTTTCTGTCTTATGTGGGCTGTTTCTTTTTCTGCCCATGGTCTTTCTTTTCCGGGTGTCTGGTTATGTAGTTCTCTCTCCTACATTGATTGAAAAGCACAAACTACAACACGACCAGCTACAGCACACAAGGCACTGAGTAGAAATGTATTCAGGATGTAATAATCACAAATAAGGTGACCACCAATGAAGGACAAATTAGGGGTAAATAGAGAAAGAAGAAGAGGGAAATGAGGAAAAAAGAAAAGAAAGAAATGCCAAAATAAAATTGGGAGAGTGAGAGAAAAAAAAAGATAAATAATTGAACAAAAAAATAAAATAAGAAAATAAAAAGGAGAAGAACAAGATGGAAAGAGGAAGAGAAAAAAGTCAGAGAGAAAAGAAAGCATATAAGAAAGAAAATGGGAACAAAATATAGATGTCAGGAGACAACTCCAATAGAACCTTCACTAATCCCAATACAGGCCAGAAACCAGTACCTAGAGATTAATGTAAACTGCAAATAGCAACTGGTATCGAGGGAGGTGAGGGAAAAGAGGTAGAAAACAAAGCAAGCAAAAAGCAAAATAAAACAAGTAGAATAAACTAAAATAATCTCACAAAAAATTTTCAAAAAATCGATATAATCACTTTTTAGGCAAATAGCAACAAAAGGACATAGAGAAAAAAAAAACCTTTTGGCTAGTGAATACAAGAAGAGAAAGGTTTGTGTGGACATGTAGTAGGGGATTTGAGATTAGATATGTAAATGGGGTGAAATTTTAACCAGGTAAAGAGAAAGAATAGGTAGAATCTAAAGTTGGAAAAGGGAAAGAGACAACAAAATGGGGAAAATTAGGAGGAAAATGTTGGCATAAAGGTAGAGTTGGGTTGGAGTAAAATTATGCTAAAGGAAAGATGAAAATAGAATGTAGAACTCTAGTCCCAAAATAAAATAAATAGAGAACAAAATGACACTTGTTTTTTTTCCAAAAAGGTAAAGTATTAATAGTAATTAATAATACTAGTTTAAAACAAAAATGTAATAATTAAAATGTAAAATCAATTGAGGCAGAAAGAAAAAAATAGTCTTTTAATTAAAATATATGAAAATGAAAAATAAATAAAGAAAAAAGAAAAGAAAAAAAAAAGAAAGAAAAAAGGAAAAAGAAAAAAAAATTAGAATGGTCCTTCACTTCCACTATTATTCTGCTTGGCACTCCTGTTTCCCAGTAGGGAAGGTATTGCAGTTCCCTGTGTTCCCCTCTTGATCTTTTAACCTATTTAGTCTTTTGTGGTTATTTGAGAGTCAATTTGTGTGTCATCCACTGGGTGGCAGTGTTTCAGAATTGATCTCTGAGACAAAGCACGGGACCTCTCTAGGCTGTGCTCAGATCCTGCTACTCTGTGGTTCTCAAAGCCAGTTTGTGGGGATTTTGCAGCCGGGACACTGTAATAACTCCCAGGCTGTCCCTCTGCCCCAGAAAAAAAAAAAAAGGAGTCATTTTCCAGAGCTCTCCTCTGTCAACAGCTCAGAGTGTCTGCCTCCACACTTAGGGATCAAGCCCTAACCACCTCTTCGGACCTCTCCAGAGGCAGCTTTCCTGCAGCCCAGCTCCCACATTGTGCGTGTCTCTGTTGTGTGGGGGATAGGAGACCTCACCCTGACCCAGGCGAAATCTGACCCTTCTGCGCGCCACGTGGATCTCCGAATCTGCTGCCCATGAGTCTGTGCTGCCTGGAGAGCCGTGTTCTGGGTCCCTGGCTGCTCGGTGGGTGCCTCCGCAAGCCGCAGCTTTCAGACCTCCACAGACATCCACCTCCCCCTTATCTCAGGGGAAATCTGACCTTTCCCTGTGCTCTGTGGATCTCTGATTCCACCGCGTGTCTGTGCCGATTAGAGAGCGGAGTTCTGGGTCCCTGGGTCCCCAGCTGTTCCATGGGTGCGCAGCCGCAGGCTTCAGATCGCTGCAGACATCCACCTCCCTCTGAAAGATGGCGCAGTCTCCGCATTCACACTGGTGGCTCAGGCGGACAAAAACCCCTTGTCAGTGGGGCTGCCCGGCTGGGAGAGCCCTGTCTAGTAGTTCCCCGTCTTCTCCTGGAGGATAACTGATTTTTAACTTGCTAACAAACACTCCCAGTGTGACTCTCAGCCGCTCTCTCTCCTTCTGCCCAGCGACAAAGCTCCAGACGCATCTGTCTACTCTGCCGCCATTTTCTCTCTCTCAATAAAATATATTTTAAAAATATTATTAAAATTATAGATCCAATCTTAGAATTGTGAGAATCATTTTTGATATTTTTTAGTCCATACGTATAGTCCATCTTAACTTTTAAAATGATGTATTATCATGTCTGCTCTTACTATTTATTCATTAAGACATTCTTCCATTCAATACTCATTACTTAATCATCAAATAATATTTGTATCAGGTATTATGCTGGGAATTGGGTGGATGAAAAAAATTAATGCCATATTATCTATTCTCAAATATTTCATTTTAGCCTAGAAAGCAAAATTAACAGATAAATTTACTTCCTTGAAGACAATGAATTTGCTTGTATGGGATTTAAGGGCAGCAAAAAATAAATAAATAAATAAAAGGATACTTGATTAAGCCTGGAAATATGGGAGGAGGAACTAAAACAACATCCTCTAGGACCTGGTGTTTGACCCGAGTCATAGAGGACAAACAAGAGTAAATCAGACCAAGTATGGTTGGAAAGAAGAAAGGCCATCTGAGAAAAAGGGATATAGAGGCACAAAAACAAGGAAAGTAATTTGCTTGAAGTGGGTGATGTCTAGTAGAGATTATCAAGAATAATAGTGGAGATGTTAAGAGTCAACTTGAAAAATTATTTTAACTTACCTTTTATTCTATAGGTGAGAGGAAGTTTTTGAACAGGTTAGACATGGAAGTATTAGACACAGGTTGAGTTGAAATTAAAAAGATTGACTTTGAAGACTATGGGAAGAAAGGATCTAAGGAAGACACATCATCAAAGCAGACAAGCCTGTTAAGTGGCTTTTATAAAAGTTTAAGAAGAACCTCTGAGGAAATAAATTAGGGTTGTGGTAGTAGGATTAGAAAATGATGAATAGATTAAAATAAAATAGAGGGTATGCTGTTTAGAATTTTAGGATTGATTAGTCTGCGCTCCAGGGAAGAAGGGTAAAGTCATGACCCTCAGGCTATAGCTTCAATGCCTGGATGGAAGATGTTAATACTAAGACACAAATTACACTAAAAGCAAGTTGAGAGAGGATGATGTGCTCAGATTTGGACACTGTGAGTTTGTTATGCCCAGACATCAAGTAAGTGGAAAATGCCAACAGTTGATTTCATAGATGTGTTTGAAATAAAGGTAAAAGAATAAAGCTGGCAATAATAGATTTAGGCAATTAAGCATGCAAAGGCTGTTTAATATATGAGACTGAAGGCAATTCCCCCGACCCATAAAAATATGAGAATTGAGATTAGTGTGTCAGAACTAGAATTCTGGATGCCAAAATGCAATGTCTTCAAAAATAACCTGATGGATATCTTAGGGTAACTTAAATAAAGACAAAAAATATTTCAACTAAAAAATTTAGGTAATTTCATTGGTTTAGTGAATTTCATCATTCCATGAAAATCATAGTATGTCCAATTCCAAAATTGAATACAAGAGAAGTTCCCTTAAATCAAAATTTTAGCTTTTTATGTTCTTTTTTTTTTAAATAAGCTTTCTGACAAGTGTCTTCATTGAAATAGCTCCCATTTGTGTGGGTAGTTTGGATAACTTTATATGATTTATTCCCCCTTCTCTTCATTTTACTAATAAGAGACTCCCAACTTCTCTTAGATGTCTACCACTGCCTAACATAGCTCACATAGCAGATGGGGCTTATTTAGCTTTTAGCTCCAACAGTCAACTTGTATTTTAGGATTATACCAACACCCTTGTAATGATGCAATTTAGATTAATGAGATTCTAATTGTCTCTGGACAAATTTTCCCTTCTTCTTCTTTTTCTTTTTTTTCTTTTTTTTTTTTTTTAAAAAAAAACACATCTGGGAGCTTCTGATTTTTTCTGTTTCTGGCAGAAAAACTATATTTTTTGAGCTATATAATTTAGAAATCCTGCAGACATCTCCATTCCGGTTAAGCCTTAAAGAGATTTTCAAGAATAGATAGCTAATAGAGTAAGTAGAAGGTTCTACAGTGGCCGCTACCCTTAAGCCTTTAGTTACCAGAGCAAGTAAAGAATAATATCATTAAACTACATCCAGTGTTTTTTTTTTTATTTAAATACTTATAGCTGTAAGCCTCTTTATATGTATTTTCCTGATAATTTACCCATGTTAATTTTAATACAATGGAATTAAGTTGTCTATATCTTTGGAAAAAATAAAATCAAATACTTTTTCTTTGATGTTGCATGTAACACACACACACACACACACACACATACACACACTGACACACTCACATTTGTTTTTTCATTGCTTTTTGCTTTTTAAATTTTCACCCATGGATATGTTTAGAAATAGGAAGGGAGAGAGAGATAAAGAGAAAGAAAGATATTTTGGATTCTTTTTTTCTTTGTGCTGTTCTGATCATGAGTTTTCTGCTATCTTCTCTTGCAAATTTCTGGTTTGATCTTCTGCATAATTTAAGCTGCTGTTGATTCCCCTAATCATGTATTCTTTATTTCAGTTTTGCATTCTTTATTTCTCACTGGTTCTTGTTTTATGTACTATCTCCATTTTTACATTCCTATTTCTTTGTTAAAGTTCTCACTGAGTTCATCTACTCTTCCCCGAAGTTTCTTGAGCATCCTTATAAGCAGTGTTTTTAACTCTGCATGTAGTAGATTGCTTTTCTCCATTTTGTTTAGTTGTTTTTGTAGAGTTTTGTTTTGTTCTTTCATTTGGAACATGTTTCTTTATTTCTGAATTTTGGTTACATCCCTTTGTTTATTTCTATATATTAGATAGAGCTGTTACATCTCTCAGTCTTGGTAGAGTGGTCTTTTGTATTAGGTGTCATATGGCACAGTCTATCTAGTCACCTGATGGTGGGTGTGCCGGTTGTGTCCCTTGGTAGGTTATATGTAGCCTCCTATTGCAGTTGAACCTTAATTGTTGTAGGTATGTCAATGGGAGGGACTGACCCTCAGGCTTATGGGCTGTGAGGAATGGCTGTAACTACAACACAGGCGCTATTAAGCAAGGACTAACTCCATTGAACAGGATTCACTTTAGTGGGACTCTGGTGCCTGCCAAATCTGCCACTTGGGTGTGTTGTTTGTGGAGGTGGTTGAGTAGTGTTCTGGTGTGGTCTAAAGCTGGCCACTGAATGAATGTGTTGGCTCTGGGGCCTCTTGGGAGGGACTCTGGGATAGCCAAGGTCAAGCACTGCCTGTGCCCTGCCCAGCAACACCTGGTATGAGCTAGAAAGTGATCTTCATATAGTACATCTTGTGCTGGTCTGGAAGCCATTTGGGAAAGGCTAAGCTGCAAACTGAGGCTAGCTGTAATTAGTCCCGGCTTCCAGTGGCTTAACTAGAAATAGAGGACATTTTGAGGACATACGTATACTACTTGTTTGGGGCTTGTGAGCATTTGAGGAATTTGGGGAAAGTCTACAGCATGATCTGAAAAAGGCTATCTGTATAAAAAAGACACTGAGAACAGCTTAAGGTGAGTCTAAAAGTTAGGTGGGGCAGGCTCTCAGGGAATCACCAGGGCTGGATAAACATTAAACAGGTTGATAGAGACTCAGACTTTGTACCAGCTCTGCCAAAATATCTGTCTGGCAAAAAGCTGCTTCTCCAGCCCTCACCCTGAAAATATACCACTCAGTTCCTCCCCATGTGTCCCAGGCACCTTTTGAGCTGCTGACCCTGTGCTGGATTTTAGTGCCAGTGAGTCCCAGGAAGTCTGTGCATGGGCCCTTTAAGAGGAACATCTTGTACTCCAGAAGCCCTCTGTTTCACTCTGTCAAAATCCCCACTGTTTTTCACAGCCAGGAATTATGGGGAACTTCTCTTCCTGGCATTGACACCTTGGGCTGGGGAGCCTGGTGTGGGGCTGGGACGTCCAGCTTCTTAGGAGGAACACTGATGTGGGTCTAGCTTGTTCTGAGCTTCCACCCCTTCTATCAGTCTCATGTGGGTTTTTCTGTATATCCTCAGTTGCAGGCCTTCTCTTCACCTAGATTTTGGTTTCTAAGTTATGATTGTCCTGTAGTTCAGTGGTAATTTTGCTATGATCATGGGAGAGAGTGAGCACAGCTTTTACCTGTTTCCCCATGTTTATTGAAAATCCTATGTTTTTCAGTTGTCAATTTTGTGGTAATTTTTGATAGCAAGTATAGAAAACTAATTCAATCATATAAGCTTTTCTTCTTAAGATACCAACTGACCTAATTTGGCTGAATTCTTTAAAGAATAAAAAGTTATATGATAACTTTAAGGAACACAATCTAATAAAGATACTGTAAAGGAAAAATGCTTAGAGGCACTAGAGAAAGGTCATCAAGTCTATTACTTTATTTTTAAATTGCTTATTTTTTTGTAAGATCTATCATCTTATTCTAGAGATGCATCCTGTCTTTCTAAACCTTTCCACAGTCCTTTCTTCTCTCACTCTTGATACTCTATCAAGGATTCACATTATTGAAAATATTGACCATAATCTCCTGACTAATTACTGAAGATAATCTGCCTAATGAAGACTTGTCCTTCATTGCATTTAATAGAACACAGAAGTTTTGCATGGCTATCTTAGTGATTTTTACATTTTGCCTTATAGAAAAAAATTAAAATGTTACTGACACATTCTTAGGATATTAAAAATTTACATTCTGGCCAAGACCGGTTTGGCTTAGTGGATAGAGCGTTGGCCTGCCCACTGAAAAGTCCCAGGTTCAATTCCGGTCAGGGGCATGTACCTTGCTTGAGGGCACAACTCCAGTAGGGGGCATGCAGGAGGCAGCTGATTGATGTCTCTCTCATCCCATGTTTCTGACTTTCTATCCCTCTCCCTTCCTCTCTGTAAAAAATCAATATAATATATTAAAAAAAAATTACATTCTGAAAATCTGGCTCCAGGATAAGCATTTCTTATGTGAAGCACAAATGATTTTGTAAAGAAACTCCTATCTTCCAATCATAGCAGAAATATGATAGTCCCCACCATCTAAACAAAACTGCTTTAAATTGTTTACCATATTGGTAGAGTGGTTCAGTTTCCTTTTTGCAAAGTGGTTCAGTTTTTTTTTTTTTTTTTTTTTTGGCTCACACAAAGTTTGAAATATTTTATGTTAGGTTGATTTCTAGCACTCTCCAGTATAGCTAGAAGAAACATACATATTATTTGCTTTTCATTAGGCAAGTATGTGTTTTTAACTTGCAAAAAATTAATTTGTTAAACATGTAATGTACTTACTGCATGAAAAATGCTCAATGGCTTTTAATTTAAAAAAACAAGACAAAACACAAAAAAACAAACAGAGATCCACCCTCTACTAACAGAAAGAGAGAAGAAATAAAACAAAATTCCTCTTCCTTTCAATAGATTCCCTTAGTCCCATAGTACAATGGTATAACTAAAGCCTAATTTACATCCATCTGACATTTTTGGACATCTTTTCCTTTGGGTTTAGGACTCCTGATCTATGGTGTTCTCTTCATTTTTGTGACTCACACCTTCAAGACCACAAACAAAATTGTACATAACATAGTTTGAGGGAGCGTGGTGTCATGTTTAGAAGAGAGATGTTCCCTTTATATAAAATTAGGTTTTGTTTCAAGTGTCTGACCTTGAGCAATTGAAAAATAAAATCTATCTTTAAGCTTCAACTTCCTCATCTATAAAATAGGGAAAGTAACTCCTATGTTTCCAGGTTATATGTATAGTAATTGTCTAGCACCCAAATAAATGATTCATAAATCACAGCTGTTATTACTAGCTAAATAATAACAAATGAATATTTAGTTGTTATGTTTGTTTTGGATTAGAAATAACATGTTAGTTTTTCCCAACAAATTGATCATTTCTTTTTCAAAGCATGCATTGTATTTTCTGAGGGAATATATGAAAGCTAATGTTTGCTATGATGATCTTTTTTTTTCTCTAAAAAAAGCAAATACATCTTTGAATATGCAGTGAAAACTGAAGAATCTTACTTTAAAAATATAACAAATTTGCTATTTTTGTAAAAAAATTATAGAGACAAACAGAAAGCAAAGTAATAAGTGTCAGATATACCATTTTAAAGATCATATTAGGAATATGTTTTAAATTACCATAACAGGAAGGTTAGGAAGAAGTGGGATAAATAAAGAGATAAATCAAAGGACTTGTATGCCTGCATATAAACATAACCAATGAACACAAGACACTAGGGGGTTAGGATATGCCTGGGAGGAGGAGGGACAATGGGAAAATATGTATATATGTAATACATTAGTTTAAAAAAATTAAAAAAAAACTTTAATGTTGTCTCCTAAGGTTAGAATGGGGATGGTTTGTGTTAATTCAAAATGCAAGCACCATATTAATTGGTAGCTTCAGGAAGAAAAGAATGTAATAACTTACTCTATTTTCTTTAGAAACATTAAAAGTAAATTTTATTTGTTTTATTTTATTTGATTTGATAAATCTTTATTGTTCAGATTATTACAATTGTTTCTCTTTTTTCGCCCATAGCTCTCCTCCACCCAGCTCCCACCCCTTCCTCTGCCCTTATCTCTCCCTCCCATTGTCCTCATCCATAGGTGTATGATATTTGTCCAGTCTCTCCCTGCACCCCCCTCATCTATTTCCCCCTGAGAATTGTCACTCCACTCCCTTTCTATGCCCCTAATGCTATTATATTCACCAGTTTATTCTGTTCATCAGCTTTTCAGTTCACTTGATTTTTAGTTCACTTGTTGATAGATAAGCATTTGTTCAAAATGTTTACCTTTACTGTTATCTTTTTCCTCTTCTTAAAGAATATCTTTCAGCATTTCATATAATATTGGTTTGGTGTTGATGAACTCCTTTAGCTTTTTCTTATCTGTGAAGCTCTTTATCTGCCCATCAATTCTGAATGATAGCTTTGCTGGGTAGAATAATCTTGGTTGTAGGTTCTTGCTATTCATCACTTTGAATATTTCTTGCCACTCTCATCTGGTCTGCATAGTTTGTGTTGAGAAATCAGCTGACAATCATATGGGTTTTCCCTTGTAGGTAATTAATTATTTTTCTCTTGCTACTTTTAATATTCTCTCTTTGTCTTTTGCCCTTGGTATTTTAAATATGATGTGTATTGGTGTGGTCCTCTTTGGATTCCTTTTGTTTGGGGTTTTGAGCGCTTCTTGGACTTGTAAGTCTATTTCTTTCACCAGGTGGGGGAAATTTTCAGTCATTATTTCTTCAAATAGGTTTTCAGTATCTTGCTCTCTCTCTTCTCTGGCACCCCCATAATTTGGATGTTGGTAAGCTTGAAGTTGTCCCCTAGGCTCCTCACACTGACTTCAAATTTTTGGATTCTTTTTTCTTTTTGCTTTTCCAGTGGAGTGTTTTTTGCTTCTTTGTATTTCAAATCTTTGACTTGATTCTTGTGTTCTTCTAGTCTACTATTAGGTCTCTGTATAATATTTTTATTTCAGTCAGTGTATGTTTAATTTCTAGTTGGTCCTTTTTCATCTCCTCTTGGGTCTCGCTCAATTTATCCATCTTTTCTAGGAAATTTTTGAAAATCTTATGATCATGGTTTTGAACTCTATATCCAGTAGTTTGTTTTATTCCATTTCTTTTATTTGTGATCTGTTCTGTTGTCTCTGCATTTTCACTGCTTCCCTGAGTTGGTAGAGTAGCTTTGTGTGCTAGGTGTCCTATATGGCCCAGTAGCTCTGCCTGCCCAGTTACCTGAGGTGGTCTCTCTTGGTGCACCCCTTTGTGGACTGTGTGTACAGCCTTGTTGTAGTTAAGTCTTAATTATCACTGGGTGGGAATTGACCTCCAAGCCAATTGGTTATGAGGATCAACTGTGTCTACACCAGGAGATCTTCAGTGCTGGAGTCAGCCTTATTGTACAAGATTTGAAAATTTGCAAAAGCCTCTGTGTCCAGCTTGGATGGGGCAGACTGTCAGCCTTGGCTTTCTGTCAGCCCTGTCCTACTCGGACCCTGGGTTTCAGTGTCCCTTGGTAATTGTTCCAGTCCTCTCTGTGCACTCATGCTTGTGCACCTTCAAACTTCTGCCTTTTCGGCTCCCCTGAGTTCCCTTGTGCTCTGAACACCTGTATGAGTCTGGGTCCCCAGAGTCTCACCTGAAATAGGTTCAGTGCAGTCAGAAGTGGATTTCAGCACAGTTAGGAGATTCTGTTTTCCTCCCACTAGAGAAAGCCAGCAGCACAATCAGTAGTCAGACCTCTGTGTGCACACTCACACTCGTGCACCTCTATACCTCTGCCTTTTGCAGCTCCCCTAAGTTTTCATGCACTCCTCCCTTTTCATGACATTCCATACTTTCCTGGTATCAGTCTCGTGTGGAACTAGAGTTCAGTGCAGTCAGGAGTTTCTGTCTCCCTCCCACTAGAGGAAGCCAGCCAGGCATTCTGACGCCAGTCCTCTTCACGTGCATGTCTCTGTACCTCTGCTTTTTGCAGCTTCTCTGAGTCTCAGTGAGCCCCTCTCTTTCCTTCTGGTTGTAGAATTTCCACTCAGCCAGGTTTCCTGTAGTTCTGGATAATGTATGTTCTGTCTTTTAGTTGTAGTTTTGGAATTGTTGTGTGAGGCAGCATTTAGGTATCCACCTATGTTACCATCTTGGTTTCCCTCAAAAGTAAATTTTAAAATCACTTAAAGTAGCATCATTAACCCTATTCTTCTGTCATTATCTTACTGAAGTCTGGATCTGCAATTTTACCTCCATTCTTCCAAATAGTGACTTTATCATAATGGGTTGTTAATTTTAATTATATTTACCAGGCTACATTTTTTTCTGTCAAAAACTTATTCCGAACTCTTGTAGCAATCACAGAAAATTTTAATGGAATGTAGAAGAGTAGAGTTTGGCTCTTTGTGATTAGATAGATTATAAATTAGTGGTTTGATTATAAAAAAAGTGTTAGGTAAAATATTATTGGTTTAGACCAGTATATTTGTAAGATTTTATATTCTTGATAATTTCACGTCCAACTTTACAAGTTAGAAATTAAATCAAACAGTGCAAAAGCCCTAAAAGCAAAACTGTTTTGTTTGGTCTTGAATTCTATCTGGCCATAGAAGACATATTAATCTTAAATGACAAAACTTTCATTTTTGTTATATGCAGCAATACATCCAGAATATTTATGAGTCCTAAGTATTAGATAAAATATGTAAAATATGCAGATTATTTCCTTTAATGAACTTTGAGTCAAATGGGAAATATCCAGTAAAAACAAATTATATTCTGACTAGGCCATACATGTGGTGTGATTTTAGGGTCCTATGTGCAATCCAGAATACCATGAAGACTCTAACTAATTGCTTAAAAATTCTCCCACAAAGATGTTTTCTGAATATATGGAGTTATAAAAGCTTTATACATTAAAATATTATTTGCTATATAAATGTTTAAATTATTAATCTCTAAACAAGTTTATTAGGTTGTTTTCAAGTGACAGTAAGATGAAAGGGATTCTACTGTAGAGAACCCCACAGATGACTAAATAAGAATAGCATCAAACATAATCAGGTTTACATCTAGACTGTACTTGCCAGAAATAAACACTCCTAAAAATCTTCCTCCGAATTACTCATTTTCCTTCTTCCCCTCCTTCCTTCCTTCCTTCCTTCCTTCCTTCCTTCCTTCCTTCCTTCCTTCCTTCCTTCCTTCCTCCTTCCTCCTTCACCCCCTCCCTCCCTCCCTTCTTTCCTCTCTCCTTCTCTCAGTCCCTTTTTCTTTCTTTCTTTCTTTCTTTCTTTTGTTCTTAATCCTCACCTGAGGATATTTTTCCATTGATTTTTAGAGAGAGTAGAAGAAAGGGGAAGATACATCAATTGGTTGCTTCTAGCACGTGCCCCTACCTTGCTGAGGATTGAATCTGCAATAGAAGTATGTACCCTGGAATTGAACTCACTGTAGGCTGTTGTTCTATTCACTGAGCCAAACTGCCAGGGATGCTTTTCCTTACAAGGAGTAAAAAAGGGGAAAAGCAAAGATACTGAATTTTGTAGAAGATCCAATCAGCAAATAATTATGACTCCAAAGATATGTAGTCTGAAAAAATTACATCAAATATTAGCTGAAATAATACAAACAATGTTAATTTCACAAGTATTTTACTTTAGAAGATTTTGATCTAAATAGATCATTATACTTCAAGAGACAAAAGAAAATAAATTATTCCAATAATGCTGAAACAAAATTCTCTATATGGATATTACGTTGAGACAGAAATGATTACATTACTGAGAATATTTTTTTCTGACTATATGTAGAATGTATTTGTAAACTAACTCTATGAAAACATTATTCATTTACAATTTTTTAAAGAAAGCACTATGCATAAGATGAGATCATACAGAGAAGTACAAAAATATAATTTAACCAACAAGTACAGGGAAGCACTTGGAGAAGGTAGACAGGGATTGGTTTATAACATGGAGTACTGATGAAGTTGTGAAACATGAACCCATATACTAATCCAAATGGTAGGTTGTTTCAGACAATTTCACATCCACAAGGTGGATGGAGCAAATGTAATTATTATAAAGCAAATGTTTCTATTCTCTTAGTGAGTTTTCCAGTTACAATCAGTGATTTATTTACAAGCTGAATTTAATCACTCTCATGTAAATTATCACCACTTGTACATATTTTGAAGGGGAAAATATATATCACTAGAGGATGGGTTCATGAAATGCATGCATGAGTTGCGCATGGGGGGGGAGGACAGGGGTGTCCCTCAGCCCAGCCTGCAACTGTGCCAGCATTCTTCTCCCTGGCCTTTGGACAGAGGCCCTTCCCCTCCCTCCATGCAGCTTCAAGAATCCTCCTGGGTCCTCCTCAGGGCCCCAGCCCATAATGCCAGGCAGCTTGGGTAGTAGGGGCTCGGGCTTCCAGTTTGCACTTCCCCACCAGCACGGAGCACATGAGCTGCTGTGGGAGCAGGGCTTCAGGAGCTGCCCCCTTGGATCATACTACTTGTGCACGTGGGAAGGGGCGTGGCTGCAGCAGCAGTGCTTTGATGTCTGTGGCATGCCCGCTGGAACACCCCATCATAGCACCACACTGGTCATATCTGCACTGTGGGCAAAGGGCTTCCAGTCTGCAACTGGGGCTGCTGGGCTGTGACTGGGTGCTGTGGGTGGGGGACCACAGAACCCATAGGGCTCCATCAGCATCAGGAACTGGGAAGATCCATTTTTCTGGCTCCATCAGCATCAGGACCTGGGAAGATCCAGTTTTCTAGGCCCTCCCACCTCAGTGCAGCCAGGACGAGGGCACTGGGCTGGCATCACCACAAGCCCAGTTTCCCTCGCCCTGGCCTCTGGCCAGACACCCCTTCCTCTACATGGCTGGGCCACAGATGCTGGGCTTGCATTACCGGGGCGGTGCTGCCAGCGTCTGCCTTGGCCGCTATGGGCATTGCCATCTTTGTTGTTGAGTGACAGTTAATTTGCATATTACTCTTTTATTAGATAGGATTGCTATCAAAAACAGCTAAGGGTAATGTTCATTATGGGCACAGATTACAAAGATAATTATATTTGTGGTGTGGACTAAAAAAAAAAAAAAAAAAAACACCTTAAGAAATAATTTCATATATCTAGTAGTGGGATTACTGGGTCAAATGGAGTTTCATTTTTAGTTTTGAGGAAACTCCACACTGTATTCCACAGTGGCTTCACCATATGCACCCCTATGTTCATAGCAGCACAATTTACAATAGTTAAGATCTGAAAACAGCTTAGGTGCCTGTCAGCAAATAATTGGATCAGAAAACCATGGAACATCTACACAAGGAATAGATGATGCCATAAAAAGAAGGAATTCTTACCATTTGCAGCAATCTGGATGGAACTGGATAGCCTTATGCTTAATGAAATAAGCCAGTCAATGAAGGAGAAGCATCACATGATCTCACTCATTTATTGATAATAAATAACATTATAAACTGATGAACAAAAAGATAGATACAAAGGCAGTAAAACATCAGACTGTCAAATTGCAGCAGGAAGGTTAGGGAGAGGTGAGGTAGATAAGAGATCAACCAAAGGACTTGTATGCGTGCATATAAGCATAACCAATGGATATAAGACACTGAGGGGTGAGGGCACGCATGGGAGTGGAGTGGGGGAGCAATGGAAAGATATGTACACATGTAGTACATTAATAAAAAAAAAATTTAAAAAGAAAGAATTTCAACCTCTCCACATGATCCTGTACTTAAAGGATTATATTATCCCAACTGTCAAGAGTGCACTGTCCAGAGAAAGGACAGGAGCCTAAAGAAGACAAAGGCCAATAGCATTGGCACTACAGAATGCCATGGTAAACTTAATAAAAAGGGGAGGTCTCGCTCAAATAGCAATAAATTTCATCTAGACAGTGCCCTATGTCTCCAGATAAATTTGAGAGGATAAGTTCAAAGAGCAAAACTTGTGTGAAAATCTTCAAATAAGTCACAATTTCTCAGCTATCCTTGTATTTTATATAACTTATGTCGATTGCAGAATCTTTAACTCTATTTCCAGTTGAAAAAAAATTAAAAAAATAGTTTTATTGCTAAGACCAGTTTAGCTCAGTGGATGGAGCATCAGCCTGCGGACTGAAAGGTCCCAGGTTTGATTCTGGTCAGGGCATGTACTTTGCTTGCTGGCACAACTCCAATAGGGGACACGCAGGAGATGGCTGATCGATGTCTCTCTCTCTCATGGATGTTTCTGATTTTCTATCCTTCTCCCTTCCTCTCTGTAAAAACTCAATAAAATATATTAAAAAAATAGTTTTATATATTAGTCAATGTAAAAATCAAAACTTGAGCCAAGATTTTCTCATCTGTAGCCTCAGTGTCCTTTCTCTGCAGTCTTGCAACCTATGGATCTCACTGCGAGAGTCCTGAATTAGTCATCTCAAACTGTTCCTTTGGGGTATGCAGATTGTTTTGAGCTAAAGGCAATTTTGCCTTCAGGTTCAAAAGAAACTTCTTTCCCTCCTTTTAATTACCTCCAAGCACTAGAATTAAGGTCCTTGCCCATAATAAGAGATTAGTAACTTAAACCTTTTGACCCACTTAATGTCAGAGCAAACTTTTACTTACTAAAGTTCTGCTCTTATCAACCTGCAGTGGCCTTTTGAAACCTCAAAGCACATTACCTCATCCCTAATTCAGGACGTATTATACACCCATGTTTCCTTTTACCTCTGAATCCCTCCTGTATGTGGGATCTGTGACTCATGTATGTATCATTCCCATACATATGTATGTATTAAATTTGGTTACTTTTCCCACTAATGTCTCACATCTATATGATTATTAGGCCAGCCAGAGATATTTTGAAGGTAGAGGAAAGTTTGTTTCTCTCCCACATCACAAAGACATAAACACATGTGAGTTTTAATATTGTAGGATAGAACATCATTATTATTCAGTATTTACTAGGAAAACATGGTTTTGTTTGCTTAGATACATTTGGTTTCCGCTAGATAGTTTGAAATGAATAGCTAAAAAACTATTTATCTGCTTCCTGTTCAATCTGATAATGATTTAGTTGGAAAGAAATATATTTATTGTCCCTGTGTTCCAATTATCTTGAATTCACAATACAGTGAATTGAATGGTTAATCAAACATTAAAATTTCAGCTTATATGATTCAAAGAAAAACTAAAATCAAACGCATTCTAAAAATGATATCCTTTTCTTGATGGATATCTTAAATTACGAAACTTGAAGCATTTTTTCGCTGCAATAGTCAAAACAATCTCTCACCTCCCCCACAATCACCTCCTTATAAACTGTTAAAATAATACTGTCTACAATTATGGCATCATTTGTTATGCATGATATAATAGACTGCAAATATCAAGAGGTATTATCATTACTTTTGTCCTTTGTTCTTTCGGGCCAGAATATTGCATACTTCTTTACTTTGACATTTATTGCTTTTAGATTGGTAATAGAATGGTTTGTGTTGCTCATTATCTTGAATGATGATAATATTAGAGGCTGGGGAGTCTATGTAATCTGTTAAGCAAAGTAAAGACTTGGTATAATTTAGCAAAGGTTATTACTGGACAATTACCCAGAATACAGTTCAAGTCTAATAAAGTTTAGTCATATCCAGTCTTAAATAGAACATTTACTATGGTTTCTTGGAAGTTGGATCAGGTCGTATTCACATATACATTTTTCCTGCTACTTTCCACGAGTTCACCCTGATTGTTTCATAGGTAAAATTACTGTGATATAATTTGCCTGTAATAATGAACAAAATAAAATGCAAACTTATTGGGTTTTAAATGATCAAGTTTTATGTTATTGGGTAAGACATGTATGTATTAGCAAATTTTATTCATTTCCAGTACTAGAAACTAATGTCCTACACTCTCCCCTGACGTATACATCAATATCTGTGAGGCATCTCCAATTTCTTCATAGCTATAACTGGATATTTCACAAAGCAAAATGAAAAAAAAATACTTCAGCCAGAAAAAAAGGTAATTTTTTCACAGGGACCCCAACTGATCATGTCTGCATACATAACTATTTTTTTTTATATAGAATTGACAAATAATATAGGGAAAGAAATAAGGACTAAATCTCTAACTCCAAAGTAAAATAGTCAAGAATGTCAAAATTTTAAACTGCAGGTTAAATTATATGTGAAAATGCTTTATTAAGTATTATTTGTGTTTAAAAAGCAAATTTTGAACAGCTGAGCTGGTGATTTTTTGTCTTAAGCAATGCTATAACAATTGGAATTTAACATTGCAAAACCCAATGTAGGGATATTTTGTGCAATAGTAGCAGGACACTAAAGGAAGAAGCATATTGATTTAAGCTAAGTCACATGCCATCTGGATCACTACATCTTGTTCAGTGTGCATTCAACCAATGTAAATAGGAAACATTTTTCAGGGCATGACTCTATAACAGATGTCTTGTGAGGGATCACATTAGTGGAAACTGCTCTGGAAATTGCACTGTATGATATATCTTGGGGTAATTTAGGTACTTAAGGTAAAAGTAGAATAAGTTGGTATTACAGCAACCATTCAGGCATTCATCAAAATATCCATCAGGAGCCGAAAGAATGGCGGCGGAATAGATGGACGTGTCTGGAGCTTTGTTGCTGGGCAGAGGGAGAGAGAACAGCTGAGAGTCACAAGGGGAATGTTTGTTAGCAAGTTAAAGAATCACTTATCCTCCAGGAGAAGGCGTGGATCTGCGGGATGGGGCTCTCCTGGCCAGGCAGCCCCATTGCCAAGGGGTTTTTGTTGGCTGGAGCCACCAGCGCCAACGCAGAGACCTCACCATCTTGCAGAGGGAGGTGGATGTCTTCGGTGGTCTAAAAGCTGCGACAGCCTGAAACACCCACCAAACAGCCAGAGACCCAGAACCCTGCTCTCCAATTGGCACAGACACAGGGTGGATTCAGAGATACACACGGCACACGGAAAGGTCAGATTTTGCCTGGGATAGGTGTGGTCTCCTGCCCCTCAAAACAGAGACATGCACACTATGGGAGCCGGGCTGCTGGAAATCTGCCTCTGGAGAGGTCTGTGGAGGTGAGCAGGGCGTAATCCCTGTGTGGAGGCAAGCTCTCCGAGCTGTTGACAGAGGGGAGCTCTGAAAAACGACTCGTTTTTTTTATCTGAGACAGAGGGACAGCCTGGGAGTTATTAGAGTGTCCCAGCTGCAAAATCCCACAAACTGGCTTTGAGAACCACAGAGTAGCAGGATCTGAGCACAGCCTAGAGAGGTTCTGTGCTTTGTCTCAGAGATCAATTCTGAAACACTGCCACCCAGTGGATGACGCACAAATTGACTCTCTCATAACCACAAAAGAATAAAGAGATTAAAACGTCAACAGTACAACATAGGGAACCTCAATACCTTCCCTACTGGGAAACAGGAGTGCCAAGCAGAATAATAGTGGAAGTGAATGACCACTCTATTTTTTATTCTTTTAATTTTTTTTAATTTTTACATATTTTAATTAAACAACTACTTTTTTCTTTTCGCCTCAATTGATTTTACCTTTTTGATTATTACATTTTTGTTATCAACTAGTATTATTAATTACTACTAGTATTTCACCTTTTTGGACATTCTATTTTCATCTTACCTTTAGCATAATTTTACTCCAACTCAACTCTACCTTTATGCCAACACTTACCTCCTAACTTTCCCCATTTTGTTGTCTTGTTTCTCTTTCCCTTTTCCAACTTTAGTTTCCCCCTATTCTTTTTCTTTACCTGGATAAAACTTCACCCCACTTATATATCTAATTTCAAATCCCCTAATACAACTCCATACAAACCTCTCTCCTCTTGTCTTCACTAGCCACAAATTTTTTTCTCTATGTCCTTTTGTTACTATTTGCCTGAACAGTGATTATATCAATATTTTGAACTTTTTCGCGAGATTGTTTTAGTGTATTCTACTTGTTTTATTTTGCTTTTTGCTTGCTTTGTTTTTTAGCTCTCTTTTCCCTCACCTCCCTCGATACCAGTTATTATCTGCAGTGTGTATTGATCTCTAGGTACTGGTTGCTGGCCTTTATTGGGAGTAGTGACTGTTCTATTGGAGTTTTCTCCTGACATGACATATATATTTTGTTCCCCTTTTCTCTAGTCTCTGCTTTCATTTCTCTCTAACTTTGTTTCTCTTTCTCTCTTCTTTTTCTCCTTTTTTAAAATTTTATTTTTACTTCATTTATTTATTTATTTATTTCTCCCTCTCCCAATTTGATTTTGGCACTTATTTCCTTTCTTTTTCCCTCAATTTCCTCTTCCTTTCTCTACTTACCCCTAATTTGTCTTTCATTGGTGGACACATTATTGGTGATTATTAACATCATGAATACATTTCTGTTCAGTGCCTAGGGTGCTATACCAAGTCGTGTTGTAGTTTGTGCCTTTGAATCAACATAGAAGAGAGAACTACATAACCAGACAACCGGAGAAGAAAAACCATGGGCAGAAGAAGAAACAGCACACATACAACAGATAGGCAGGTATCACCAGAAAAGGAAGTAAACTAAATAGAAGCAAAAATAAGCCTGCCAGAGAAAGAGTTCAGAGAAATGATCATAAGGTGGATAAAAAGAATGGAAGACAAGTTTGACATTATGAGTAAGAGCCAAGAGGAAATGAAGAAGTCACAAGAGGAAATGAAGAAGAAATGCAGAAGCAACAAGAAGAAATGCAAAAGAAGCAGGAAGAAATGTGGAAGAACCTAAAAGAAATGCAGAATAATCAAGAAGAAATGAAAAATGATATCACTGCTATAAAGAACTCAATATAAAGCATCAAAGGTAGACTAGAAGAAGCAGAGGAACACATCAGTGAGCTGGAAGACACAGTAAGAAAAAATATCCAAGTACAGCAGCTTCTAGAAAAAAAAAGTTAAAAAGCAACAGGAGAGACTAAGGGAACTTTAGGATAACATGAAACAAAACAACATCCACATAATTGGGGTTCCAGAAAGAGAGCAAACTGAACAAGGATTAGAGAACCAATTTGAAGAAATAATGACAGAAAATTTCCCCAATATAGGAAAGAAAAACCCCACACAAATCCAAGAAGCTCATGGACCCCCAAGCAAGATTAACGCCAACAAACGGACAGCAAGACACATTATAATTAAATTGGCAAACACCGATGACAAAGTAAGAATCTTAAAAGCAACCAGAGAGAAACAGAAAGTTACCTACAAAGGAACTTCCATAAGACTAGCTACTGACTTCTCAACAGAAACTCATCAGGCCAGAATGAAATGGAATGAAATATACAAAGTCAGGCAAAGGAAGGGTCTGAATCCAAGAATACTGTACCCTGCAAGACTCTCTATCAAAATTGAAGGTGAAATCAGAAGCTTCACAGACACAAAGGACTAAAGGAATATATTACCAGCAATGCAAGAAATGTTAAAGGGTCTGCAGTAATAAAAAGAAAGAGGAAGCAAAGAAGGAACTTAGGGGTAAGGACTAAAAATGGCAACAGGTAAGTACTTATCAATAAAAACTTTAAATGTAAATGGATTAAATGCTCCAATCAAAAGACATAGGGTAACCGATTGGATAAGAAAACATGATCCATATATCTGCTGTCTGCAAGAAACCCTCCTCAGGAAAAGAGATGTACACAGATTGAGGGTGAAGGGATGGAAGACGGTCTTTCAGGCAAATGGAAATGAAAAAAAAAGCTGGGGTTGCAATATTTATATCTGACAAATTAGATCTAGAAGTGAAGGACATAACAAGAGGTAAAGAAGGCCACTTCATAATACTAAAGGGAACAATCCAACAAGAAGAAATAATTCTGGTAAACATATATGCACCCAATATAGGAGCAACTAAATACATAAAAAAAAAACTCTTGAAGGATATTAAGGGAGAGATTGACAGCAATACAATCATAGTAGGAGACGTTAATACCCCACTGTCACCATTGGACAAATCCTCTAAACAAAAAATCAGCAAAGAAACATCAATCCTAAATGACACACTAGACCAGATGGAATTAATTGACATCTTCAGAATATTTCACCCCAAACCACAGTATATACATTCCTCTCCAGTGCACATGGGTCATTTTCAAAGATAGATCATATGTTGGATCATAAGAAAAGTCTCTTCAAATTCAAGAAGATAGAAATCATATCAAGCATTTTCTCAGACCACAGTGGCATAAAACTGGAAATCAACTATAATAAAAACAATAGAAAAAAATGAAACCCATGGAGATTAAACAGCATGCTATGAAACAATGACTGGGTAACCAAAGAGATCAAGGAAGAAATAAAAAACATTATGACAACAAATGACAATGACAACACAACAATGCAAAATTTATGAGACAAAGTGAAAGCAGTCTTGAGAGGGAAGTTCATGGCCCTACAAGCATACTGCAAAAAAAAACAGGAAACAATGCTAATAAATCACCAAAATCTACAACTCAAAGAGCTAGAAAGAGAGCAACAAGAAAAGCCCAGTGTACTCAGAAAGAAGGAAATAGTGAAGATCAGAGCAGAGATAAACAACTTTGAGACCAAAGAAACAATTCAAAAGATCAACAACACCAGGAGCTGGTTCTTTGAAAGGATAAACAAGATTGATGGACCTCTAACTAGGCTCATCAAGAAGCAATGAGAGAAGACCCAAATAAGCAAAATCAAAAATGAAAGAGGAGAAATAACAACAGACCCTGTGGAAATACAAAGGATTGTTTAAAAATACTATGAACAACTCAATTCCAACAAACTAGACAGCCTGCAAGAAATGGACATTGTCCTAGAAACATATAACCTTCCAAAACTCAATGAGGAGGAATCTAAACATCTCAATAGTCCAATAACTATGGAAGAAATTGAAGCAGTCATCAAAAAGCTTCCAGGAGCCAAGGCCAGTTTGGCTCATGGATAGAGCGTTGGCCTGGGGACTGACGGGTCCCAGGTTCAATTCTGGTCAAGGGCATGTACATTGTTTTCGGGCACAACCCCAGTAGGGGGCGTGCAGGAGGCGGCTGATTGATGTCTCTCTCTCATCAATGTTTCTTGCTTTCTGTCCCTTTCCCTTCCTCTCTGTGAAAAATAAATAAAATATATATTTTTTTAAAAAAAGCTTCTAGCAAATAAAAGCCTGGGACCAGATGGCTACACAGGAGAGTTTTACCAAACATTCAAGAAAGAATTAAAACCTATCCTCCTAAGACTATTCAAAAACATTCAAGAAGAAGGAACACTTCCAAACACCTTCTATGAAGCCAGCATCACCCTAATATCAAAACCAGATAAAGACAATTATAGGGCAATATCTCTTATGAACATAGATGCCAAAATCCTCAACAAAATTCTAGCAAATCATATCCAGCAGTACATTAGAAAGATCATACACCATGGCCAAGTAGGATTCATCCCAGGAATGCAGGGATGGTACAATATCCGTAAATCAATAAACGTGATACATCACATAAACAAATTGAGAGATAAAAATCACATAGTCATATTAATTGATGCAGATAAAGCATTTGACAAAATCAAACACCCTTTCTTGATAAAAAATCTCAGCAAATTGGGAATAAAAGGAGCATACCTCAACGTCATAAAAGCCATATATAATAAACGCACAGCTAACATCATAGTCAATGGGCAAAAATTAAAACCATTTCCCCTAAGAACCAGAACAAGACTGGGATGCCCACTCTCACCTCTTCTGTTTGACATACGACTTGAAGCATTAGCCATTGCAATTAGACAAGAAGAATAAATAAAAGGCATCCAAATAGGAAAAAAAGAAGTAAAGCTGTCCTTATTTGCAGATGACATGATATTGTACATAAGAAAACCCCAAGGAATCCATTCCAAAACTAATTGACTTAATTAATGAATTTGGCAATGTATCAGGATACAAAATTAATGCTAAGAAGTCTGTGGCATTTCTATACACTAATAGTGAAATTACAGAAAGAGAGACTAAAAAAATAATCCCATTTACCATCACACCAAAAAAATTAAGATACCTAGAAATAAACCTAACTAAAGAGGTAAAAGACCTGTATGTAGAAAACTACAGGACGCTGAAAAAAGAGATAGAGGAAGATGTTAACAGATGGAAGAGCATACCATGCTCATGGATTGGGAGAATAAACATCATAAAATGTTTATACTACCCAAAGCAATCTACAGATTCAATGCACTACCCATTAAAATACCAACAACATATTTCACACACCTAGAAAGAACTCTTCATAGATTCATCTGGAACAAAAAAAGACCACGAATAGCTACAGCAATTCTGAGAAAGAAGAATAAAGTAGGTGGTATCTCAATACCAGATTTCATGCTATACTACAAAGCAACTGTTCTCAAAACAGCCTGGTACTGGCACAAGAACAGACATATAGACCAATGGAATAGAATAGAGAACCCAGATATCCACTCAAACCACTATGCTCAACTAATATTTGACAAAGGAGGCATTAACATTCAATGAAGCCAAGATAGCCTCTTCAATAAATGGTATTTGGAAAATTGGACAGATACATGCAAAAAATGAAACTGGACCACCCAACTTACACCAAATACAAAAATAAACTCAAAATGGATACAGGACTTAAATATTTGAAGGGAAACCATAAAATTACTAGAGGAATCCACAGGCAGCACAATCTCAGATATATGCCAAAAGAACTTCTTCACTGATACTGCTCCAAAGGCAATGGAAGCTAAAGAAAAAATAAACAAATGGGACTACATCAAAATAAAATGCTTTTGCACAGCAAAAGAAACCATCAACAAAACAACAAGAAAGATCACTGTATGGGAGAACATATTTGCAAATGTTATCACTGATAAAGGTTAAATCTCCAAAATCTACAGCCAATTTATACAACTCAATAAAAGGAAGATGAACGATCCAATAAAAAAAATGGGAACGGACCTAAATAGAACCTTTTGAAAAGATGACAGAAGGAAGGCGAAGAGACACATGAAATCATGTTCAAAGTCATTAATCATCCGAGAGATGCAAATCAAAATGACAATGTGATACCATCTTACACTTGTAAGAATGGCAATCATCAACAAATCAACAAACGACAAGTGTTGGCGAGGATGCACTTAAAAAGGAACTCTTGTGCACTGTTGGTGGGAATGCAGACTGGTGCAGCCACTGTAGAGAACAATATGGAGTTTCCTCAAAAAATTAAAAATGGATCTCCCATTTGACCCTGTAATCCCACTCTTAGGAATTTATCCTAAGAAATCACAAACACCAATCAGAAAGGATTTATGCACCCCTATGTTCATAGCAGCACAATTTACAATAGCTACAATTTGGAAACAGCCTAGGTGCCCAACAGCAGATGAGTGGATCAGAAAACTGTGGTACATCTACACGATGGAATTCTATGCTGCCATTAAGAAGAAGGAATTCTTACCATTTGCAGCAACCTGGTTGGAACTGGAGAGCCTTATGCTTATTGAAATACGCCAGTCAATGAAGGAGAAGCATCACATGATCTCACTCATTTGTGGATAATAAAGAACATAAACTGATGAACAAAAGGATAGATACAGAGGCAGTAAAGCTTCTAACAGACTGTGAAAGTACAGCAGGAAGATTAAAGTTAGGTGAGGTACATAAGAGATCAATCAAAGGACTTGTATGCATGCATATAAGCATAACCAATGAACATAGACACTGGGGGGTTGGAGTATGCCTTGGAGGGAGGGGGGCAATGGGGAGATATGTATAAAAAAATAATAAAATAAAAAAAAATCCATCAAACTAATATCAAGGAAGAAAAATGTTGACCTGAATAAACATGAATCATAGATAATGTACTTTAATTATTCAAACTTGTAAAAGTACATGCCAAATAGTTTACTCACAAATCCAAAAATTTTTAATTGTTTCATTATCTATTGCAACACGATAAATCATCCTAAAATTTCACTTAAAACAACACATATTTCCGTTCTCAGTATTTCTGTGTCAGAAATCTGGGCACTGTTTAACTTGACCCTCTCCTACATGGTCTCTCATCAGACTGAAGGTTAGAGGTAATTATTGGGGAATGATCTTTCAGCCTTACTTTGTTGTTGGCAGGATTCAGTTTTGTGATCTTGCATTGAGGACCTCAGTTTCTTACTAGCTATTGGCTAAAGACTTCTCTGATTTCTTGCCATGTAGAAACCTCAAAGATTTCACTTTATCAAAGCCAATGATAAATGTTATGAGAGAGATTACTTTCCAGGTGAAAATAATTGTGTGTAATTTAATCATAGTTTCATCCTCAATGTTGCATACTCTGTTGTTTAAAAGCAAATTATGCAAAAGAATATAAGGCTGTTAATAGGAGGTGAAGGTCATTGGGGCCATCTTAGAAACTGCCTGCCACGATGCTTAGAGCAATATGTGAAAAATATTTTTCCAGTTGAGTGTTTTCTGATTCTTTATATTTCATATTTTTTACTTGTTTCTTGCCTTTCTCTAGTCTACTGTTAGGTCTCTGTATAATATTTTTTATTTCAGTCAGAGTACATTTAATTTCTAGTTGGTCCTTTTCCATCTCTAGTTGGTCCTTTTTCATCTCCTCTTGGCTCTTATTAACTTTATCCATCTTTTCTAGGATATTCTTGCAAAACCTTATAATCGTGGTTTTGAACTCTATAGCCAGTCATTTGTTTTCTTCCATTTCTTTTGTTTGTGATCTCTTTCTTTGTCTTGGCATTTTCACTATGTCAGAACTTCTGTGTTGGATTCAGCCTTATGATACAAGACTTGCAAGACTGCAAAAGCCTATCTGTTGAGCTTGGGATGGGTGGAGTCTCAGGACTTATCGGACCATCTTGCTTTCCAGTTTGCCCTGCCCTCCACAGCTCCTGAGTCTCACGTGACTGGGTAATCACCAGAGTGATCCCTGTAGGCACATGTGCTCTCACAGTGCCTCTAGACTGCTGCCTTTCTGGCTCCCTTACACTCCCGGACCATATGAATCTGGGTCCCCAGGGTTTCCCTCGAAACTGGGGTTTAGTGGAGTTAGAAGTGGCACAGTTGGGAGACTCTGTCTCCCGCCCACTTATGAAAGCCAGCAGCACAATCAGCAGTCAGTCTTCTGTGCAAAGTGCTGTGCGTGCCACCAGACTTCTGCCCTTTTGTGATTCCCCTAAATTTCTGCGCACTTCTCCCTTTTCACAGTCCAAACTCCCCCCGTATGGGTTTCTGCTGGATCTGGGATTTAGTGTCATAGGATAAGGGGTTCAATGCCGTTTGGAGTTTCCGTCTCTCTCCCTCTAGAGAAAGCCAGCCAGGTACTCTGGCACCCACTCTCTCCACAAGCACGTCTCTGTACCTTAGCTTTTTGCAGCTCCTCTGGGTCTCTGTGAGCCCCTCTCTTTCCTTCTAGTTGTAGAATTTTCACTCAGCCAGCTTTCCTGTGGTTCTGGATGATGTCCGTTCTGTCTTTTAGCTGTAGTTTTGAAATTGTTGTGCGAGGCAGCAGTGTAGGTGTTTACCTATGCCACCATCTTTTATTTCTCCCAATAAAATATATTTTTTAAAAAAGAGTAATGTATATTATGGCATATAAAATATGAGGAATTATTCAATTAATGGACACTTGAATTGTTTCCATATGTGAGGAGGACTAAAATATATCAAGTAACTATAAACATTCGTGTATAAGCACTTTGGTATAGATTTTCATTTTTCTTGAATAAATATCTGAAAGTGGGATAGCTGAATTATATGGAAGTATATTTTTAACTTTAAACAAAACTGTCAAGCTATTTTCCAAAATTACTGACTCATTTTGCATTCCTTTCCAAAATATATTCAAATTCCAGTACTACATTTTTTCTAACATTTGATATTTTCAGTCACTTTAATTTTATCCATTTTATTTTCTAATGAGTAATCACATTGAACATGTTTCATATGATTATGTAACACTTGTATAATTAACTTCTTGAAGTACCTGTACAATCACTTTTTGCCCATGTTAATTGAGTGTTTTGTTTTTTTACTATGGAGTTATACAAATTCTACATATATTATGAATATAAATTCATAAAATGTACTTAAAATTATTTTCCAGTCCTTTTCTTTATTATTTTCTGTAATTATACTTCAGAGAGCCATTTATAAAAATTTTGAGTAAGTCCAATTTACCAATATTTTTTTCTATGATTTTAAATTTATGAGCCCTATCTATGAAAATTTTAATCCAATGTTATAGCCTTTTTCCCCTATATTTTTTTCTGGTATTTTTGGTTTTACCTTATGCAATTAGGTAAATGATGAATTTCAAGTTAATATATGCAGTGTACATAATAATGTATGTGTACATATTTTTATATAGTGTAAATTAAGGATCAATAGTCATTTCTTTTCCCCATGTGAATATTTAATTGTTCTAGTACTGTTATTGAAAATCCACCCTTTTTCTTTTATATATCTAAGAATTTTGTCAAAAATCAATTGAAAGTATATATGTGACATACTTCTGGACTCTTATTCTGTTCAAGTGGTCTGTATATCCATGCATATAGACCAATTCCATATTCTTTGTTATTCCATATTTAACCAAAACTTGATAGGAGGTACACTAAAGTAACTTGTTTTAATATCTGGATGACTTGTCGTAATGTCCCTCTCTTCTTCCTGATATTGGTAAATTGTCTTTTTCTCCCCCTCCCCATTCATATGGCTAGAATTCAGTGGTTGGCAAACTCATTATTCAACAGAGCCAAATATCAGCAGTACAATGACTGAAATTTCTTTTGAGAGCCAAATTTTTCAAACTTAAACTTTTTCTAATGCTACTTCTTCAAAATAGACTAGCCTAGGATGTGGTATTTTGTGAAAGAGCCACAGTCAAGGGGGCAAAAAGCCACAGGTGGCTCGTGAGCCAGTTTGTTGACCATGGGATCTGGTTTGAAAACTGTGATATAAACTTATAGAAGTGAAATATTATTTCTTCCAAATTCATATTGGTATATATACCAAGAATTTTATATTGCATAACCTTTGGCTAGAATAATTGAAGATGAATGGAAACCAAATGAATTATAAGTGTGAGAAAATTTGTTTTCAATAATCTAATTGCATTTAAAATGTAAAAGAATGAAAGAAGGAGGGTAGAGAAATAGAGATATATATTAGTTTTTTGATCACTACATATCAAATTATCACTGTCTTAGTGTCTTGAAAATGGACTTAAGCATCAGTAGATTTCATGGTTCAAGTGGTGTCAATGGAACCAATCCATTGCAAATACTAAGGGACAACTGTATTTAGAATATTATTCAACCTTAAAAAGGAAAGAAATTCTGACATTTGCTACAAAATAGATAAACCTTAAAGGCATACTGTTAAATGAAATAAGCCAGCTACAAAAAAACAAATATGAAATCACTTATATGAGGTACTTAGAGTAGTCAAAATCTTAGAGACAGAAAGTGGAATGGAGGTTTCCAGAAATGGGAAATAGCAACTTAAATTGTTAAATAGATTTAAAGTTCATTTTCACAAGATGAAAAGAGTTCTAGAGGCGAATGGTAGTGATGACTTCACAATAATATGAAGGTACTTAAGTCAGTAAATTTTATTTGGCATACTGCTACAATACAAAAAAAAAAGAAAGAAAGAAAGAAAGAAAAGGAACAAAAAACACATAAGGAGAAATGAAGACTTTTCCAGATTAAATATATCTTCAGGGAGTTCATCACTACCAGGTAGCAAGAAATGCTAAAGGGCAGCCTGGTAGTTGAGATGCAGTAATTCTAGACATTAACACCGAAAGTAATTGAAATACAGCTGGCTGGTAAAGCTAAATAGACAGATTCAGAATATGGTAACATGTTAAAAACAAACAAACAACAGCCAACAACCTATCTTTACAGCTTAGGGAACCAGAAAAAAAAATAGCCAAAAATTAGGAGAAGGAATAAAATAATAAAAGATTAAGCAGAAATAAAGAAATAGATAATACAAACACAATAGGGGAAAAAGCAAAGCTAAAAGTTTTTTTTTTTAATTAACTAAATTAACAAATCCTTAGATTAAGAAAAAAAGAGAGACAATTTTAAATAGCTCACTTTAGAAATAAAGACATTATAGTGTTGTCACATTTCCCTCCACATACTTTCCCTGACCATTTATTAATATATTTTTTAGTAGCCATGTAGTATTTGTTTCAAAACCTTAATTTCCATTTCAGATTTCTTGTGCTTTTAATGCATGTCTATTTGCATAATTTAAGGTGCCCAAAGGAATAAAATAGGCCAACTTCTTATGCTATCTTTTTCCTTCAAATCTGAACACATTTCTATACTCTCAAATGTTAGTGAGTGGCAAAATACTATGACTATTGACCTGGTATTTTCTTAACTCCAACATATAAACTCTCATAGGTACTGTTCTTTCTATTTTCTAAGTATCTCTCTTATATGACTACTTTCAGGCCACAATCATCTCTCTCCTGAATTAAAGAAGCCTCCATACTTTTCTTATTGGTTCCATAGATCTATTCTCTATGCTACAGCCAGAATGGTTACTCTCAAGAGAGGCTATGCTCACGTTTTTCATCTATTTAACACCTAAGTGGTTTTACATTGCCCTTAACAGAAGTCCTTTATAAGCACTTTGTAAGAGAGACCCTTTAACAGCTTTCTCTTTCAATCATTCCTCTACATTCTTTATTTCTTCCAGCCTATTTTTCTCCACGATCCAAACAATAGAATTGTTGCATATGTCATTAATGTTTATTTCGGCTGCCTTTTCATATACAATTATGCTAGCTATGACCCTGTATAGGCCCAACTCTACCTATTCTGATTAATTCATAAAATTAGCAGAAATTTTAGAACATAATATTTTAGAAACCAAGTAATTAAATTTGGATAGTTAAGTAAAATATGTACATTTAAATATTTAAGGAAAAGCTATTTATTTCATTATGTTTTACCATTTTGTAAAATAAGTTTTTGTAAATTTGAAAGTATTGTCAATGACAAAGTTATCAAAAACATACTGAAAATTTTATATTCAATTCAAACATAATTTGATACTATTTATTTCGAATTTCTCTGAGTTGCATATTAGAATATCATTGAATAAAATACATAATAAATTTTATTTAAAATATTATGGAAAAAAATCAATAAATATGTCTTATTTGCTACCTTTTCCTTTTCCTGATGTGTTTTTCAAAGTGGTTATAACTTGTGGACACAGTTTCTCTAGAAGACTTTTATTATAATTTATAGAACTTTTCATCTGAGCAATAATAGGAGGGTTCATATTCTAAGGAGAAAGGTAATGATCATTTCTAAATTAATATGCCACATATTTTTGTGTAATGTAAATAAAAATAAATTTTGTATAATAAAATATATAATTATATTGGATTATTCTATGCTATCTAATTTTATAGAAAATATTTGGAATAAACATAATTATAAAATCAAAATGTCAATATAATAATTGTTGGTTAGCTTGCTTATAGCTACAATTAATTGAATTTCACATGACCAGTGAAATGGTTGTATTTTTATTTATTTATATTTAGGAGAGAAGAATATTGCTTCCTCAAGAATACACTATTTCAGCCATTAGAAAACATTTTATTAGTCATCGAATAAGCATTTTGATTATAAGTCCAACAATAAATGCAGTATTAATATAATTCTTACAGTATTAAAAAAAAGAACGTTTGCAAGTGTTAAACCTCAGATAAGCAAAGATATGGAATTGTAAGGACACTGATCAAGTAGCCAGTGATTTTATTTATTTATTTATTTATTTATTTATTTATTTATTTACTTATTTATTTATTTAATATATTTTTATTGACTTCAGAGAGGATGGAAGAGGGAGTGAAAAATAGAAACATCAGTGATGAGTGAGAATTATTGATCAGCTGCCTCCTGCACACATCCCCAATTGGGGACCAAGCCCACAACTCAGGCATGTGCCCTTGCCCGGAATTGAACCTGGACCCTTTAGACCACAGTTGCCAGTGATTTTAGAAGAATATACAGGCAAGTTGGATCATTTAGGTAAACATTTCTTTACTTTCTGCCCTTCTCCATTCTTATTTTATTTTCAGAAGCAAAAAAATCTGAAAAAAATCTACTTGCAGTGAATTTCCTTTCTGAAATAAAATTATTTGTTTTTATTCTTCTATTGTTGGGTAGCTTCATCATTGGTAGATAAAATGTTCATAGTACTTATATTACCCATAACTGTACTATTTCAAGTGAAAGTAAAATGAAATTTATGTTGTCATTTATTTGTTCACATCTCACAACCTTGATTTCTTTTCAAAGAGAGATGAAGCTGTCGCTTGAGCTAAGGATTTTCAAAACCTGGAGCAAGTTATACTGCCAGTGAGCAGGAAGTTTATAGAACTTCTGTCTATTATACTGACAGATCCTCACTAGCCTAAGCAGCATTTCTCTTTAGGGTAGCCTAAAATTTACAGTTCTATCACGAGGTAGAATATGAAGGTGTTCCCATATGACTTTCCTTTCTCACTATAGTCATATATAACTTCACCATTACTTTTTGGCTCAGCCATCCTAACCACCGAGAACATTAACACAACAAAAAATGGTTGACAGCAGAGTAGTTTATTGGTTCAAACTATTTGACAGACCAAAGTGAATTAATATTTTAAGAAAATAAAATTCATTTTTTTACAAATAAACTGCAATCAAGCTCTCTGGTTGTGATCATAGAAGTTCACTTAGAAAAAAACAAAACATATCTTCAAACTGAAGAAACTTCTGGGCTGTCATTTTAGCTAAATGACTATGGGCCTCTCTTCAATCAAACACATAATAGTATTTTCCCATCATGGTATGGATATATGATGGTATTTTAGAAGAAATTATTACTTTTAACTCTTAAAGAACAATGTATTTTTCTCTTATATTGACTACAAGATTTTGGAAAGAAAGGCAACAAGTATTTGTCTCTACAAAATAAATAATTTAAACATTTGTCTAAGTTTTCTGTCATACCTTTTGGAAAATTAAGAGGTTAATGTTACCTACTTACTTAACCCTTCTAAACTATTCTGGGAAAATAGAAAAAAGGCAAGAAAGTATATACATAATGGATGTGAATACCATAACTCTTCACTTAACATATTGATTAAAGTCATTGAGAAATTCTGTGACTTTAAGCTCAATGACATATGATGAAACCAATTTTACCATAGTCTAATTGATATAAATGACTATATTCTTATAATAGCTAACCAATGTTATAACAAGACAATATTGAACAAAATTATTTTATTTGAGGATATATTGTACATTTAAAATACAAGATGGGGTACTAATGTAGATATAATTATTTGAAATAATTGTTGATGACTCATGAATCAAATCCTATTTTTAGAAAATGTATCTTTACATAGTAAGAATTTGCTGTTCTAACTTGATAGATACTAAAATATTATTTTTTTCCCTGCCTAGTCATTGTCATCCAACCAAGATTGCCTTAGTGTTCTCAGTTTGACTAAGTTACTTTTTTTTTCTTAACTCTATGGCCCTTGATCTACTTTTTCTTATAGGGCCTACATGAATAAACTTATAAATTCTTTCTCTATTTCTTTGAGATGTAAATATTTAAAATATTATTGCCAGTTTTATAATCTAAAATTGTCTTTCTTTTTAGATCATGTCTTTGAAATGCAAACATCAAGGAAGATAACACCCTTATATAGAATTTTCTGTGGGACAGTCAGGGCCTTCTCCAAGTTAAAAAAGTGCCCTCTGTCATAAAGATAGCAGAATGTTTAGTAATGCTACCAATTAATAAACACAGATGGCTTATGCTCTTGTCCCTGCTCTTAAAAACTCTTAGGTTTTTTGTTCCAGTGGAGGTGAGCTCAGATTACATTCTGGCCTCTATTTCCTATTGACATAGCCTTGAATAAAGTCTTCCTTGCTTGTTTCACTCTTTCCAGAACAGTTTTTGCTTTGATTCACACCTCAAGTGCTTTACTAATGAGTGTGTCCCATCTAGATTAATGTGGCCCTTGGTCCATAGATCAATGTGGCTGACTCTAACAGTGAGAACAAAGGGAGATAACTAAACACTCATTACCCAACGTGATGAATGGAAAAATCCAGACTGGTGATGTGTCTGGCTTATTTGGACTTTGCCAGAGAATAAATATTCATAACACTATTTAAATATTTTATACTTTTGTTCCTTAATACATGGTAGTTATTATAAAAGTGAGAATTTTTAAAAATCTAATACCAGACTTCCTTTTTTATTCCTATATTTAAAATTTAAGCTTATGGTTTATGGGTTATGAATGAACTTATTAATTAATGAGCCTTTGTCACATGTAATTAGTTGTAATCAATAGCTCCTTAGATTTTTTTCAGCCTTTTAGTAGATATAATATTCTTAAATTCTACTTCCATGTTGAATCTGAAAAGATACTAATGATCAACAAATTATGGCTATTGTTTTACAGAGATTGAATGCAAAGCCTGTAAAAATTAAATGACTCATTTATGCTTGCAATAATTATATGCAAAGCTGAGCTTGAGGTTATTTTTTGTTTTAATTTTTAGGCCAATGGAGATAATTCTATGGACTCAAATGTTATCAATTGATTATTATAATTGATGACTTAGTCACCAGACTGTTTATTTAAAGAACTAAATACTTATATATATTTAATTTACTTTCTTTCAATATATATTGGTAACAGCTAATGCTAATGCTACTGCTAAAAAGGTCTGGGTAGGCCAATAAATGTTAGACACAGAGTATTCATGAAACTGTCATTTCTAGAATTAAGTTCTTAGGTTCCTTTTTTGTATAAGTCTTATGATGGCTATTTACACCTTGTTTAAAGCTTTTTAGTTGTCCTTTAGACCTAGTAACTCAAGGAGCTATTAATGTGATGACTTCATCTATTAAAATAATTCACTTTTCAGTAGAATTTATATTATTAAAGTAGGTTGAGAAGTTTTTTGAGAGGATACATTCTTGTGGGCCGTTGGAGCTCACTACATCTATTACTATTTAGTTTAAGAAAGTGAAGAGCAAGTCCTTAGAATTCATGTCACCCTAAGAATGAGCAAGTATTAAGAAAAAATAAATGTAAATAAAAGCTTGCTTTTAAAATTAAATGTAATTAGTACATATCTTTTCATTTCCCAAACCTGACTCATCTTCATATTATAAAGTTAAGCATGGTTTTTCAGCTAGATAGTAATTTATAATTTAAAATTATGCATGTTGGATATAAGTAGTCTTTTGTTATATGTTCTATAAAGGTCACATTTATTAAAGTTTATTTTTCATGTGATGGTAATGCTGAGATTAAAACACATTTTTAATCTTTGTATTTGTGACAGAAAATTGAGAATACTCATATTTCTTATTTTAAAATATCAACTAAGGTTAGAAATAGTGGATAAATATACTTTTATTTTAATTTTAAAATGTTCATTTTAAATGCAAATTAAAACCACAATGAAATATCACCTCACACATTTCAGAATGGCTGTCATCAATAAATAAATATAGGCAGTCCTCAAATTATTTTGGATTTGATGTACATCATTTCATGGTTACATTGCCATCTCCCATTTATTTATATATAAAAAAAAAGGTCCGTCATTTTGAGGTATGTACATATGTGCTTTATGTTTTTTATTATTTACTGTATTTGCCACAAGTAAAGGTCAGGAATTGTTATCTTTCTTTTAATTAAAAAAATATATATTTTATTGATTTTTTTACTGAGAGGAAGGGAGGGGATAGAGAGTTAGAAACATTGGTGAGAGGGAAACATCAATCAGGTGCCTCTTGCACACCTCCGACTGATGATGTGCCTGCAACCAAGGTACATGCCCTTGATCGGAATCAAACCTGGGACCCTTCAGTTCATAGGCTGACGCTCTATCCATTGAGTGAAACCAGTCAGGGCTTAATTTCTTTTTTATTGTTTCACTTCATTACTGCAGTGTCTTTTCTTCATGTGAGTTGATGTAGGTGCTTGTGTAGGTGAGTTCCGACTTACAGCGAAAATTGCATTATGTCTCTCTGTAAAAACAGATATCTGACCTTGTAAACAGCAAGGATTGGTAAGGATGTGGAGAAAAGGAACCCTCTTGCACTGTTGGCGGGAATGCAGACTGGTGCAGCCACTATGGAAAGCAGTATGGAGTTAGCTCAAAACATTAAAAATAGAACTGCCTTTTGACCCCACAATCCCATTTCTGGGTATATATCCAAAGAAACACAAAGCAAATATTTGTAAAGATATATGCCCTCCTGTGTTTATTGCAACATTATTTACAATAGCCAAAATATGGAATCAACCTCAGTGTCCATCAACAAGCAAGTGAATAAAAAAGAAGTGGGACATACTAATATATACAATGGGGTATTACTTGGTCATAAAAAAAGAATAAAATCTTACCTGGCTGGTATGGTTCATTGGTTGGGCATTAACTTATAAACCAGGATAACATAATTCAATTTCTAGTCAGGGCACAAGCCTGAGTTTGGGGCTCAATCTCCAATAGGGGGCATGCAGGAGGCAGATAATTAGTGATTCTCTGTCATCATTGATGTTACTATCTCTCCCTCTCTCTTCCTTCCTCTCTGAAATCAATAAAAATGTTATATTAAAAAAATGTTACTAATACTATAATTCACAAAAATAGAACAAATATTTCAAAAACATATATGGAAATACAAAAGACTCAGAAAAGCAACAGCGATTCTTGAGAAACAAGAACAAAATTGGTGGAATCAAACTACCTAATATCAAACTATACTATGAGGTCCTAGTCATCAAAACAACATGGAACAGGCATAAAAACAGACCAATAGATCAGAATCGATAGCCTAGAAATAGACCCACAACTTTATAGTCAATATTACTTGATAAAGGAGATAAAAACATACAATAGGTTAATGATAGTCTATTCAATAAATGGGGTTGGAAAAATTGGACAGATATTTGCAAAAAAAGAAAGGAAGGAAGGAAGGAAGGAAAGAAGGAAGGAAGGAAGGAAGGAAGGAAGGAAGGAAGGAAGGAAGGAAGGAAGGAAGAAAACAAAGAACCTAGACCACTTTCTTATACCACACACACACACAAAAAATGTTATCTAAGATAAACTATGGTCCCTAGATGGATCTAAATAAACTCTATTTGGGCACACTTGCCTGAAATATTTACTATTTGGCCCTGCATGGAAAAAGTTTGACAGCTGTTCTAGATACTCAAAGCGTTTTTTATAAAATCCCAATAAGTTTATAAGACTATATTTTGTTGTTAGTCATTCTTCTTACAAATATGGTAAGCTATTTTAACAAGTAGTTTCATTTTCTTACATTTCAGGAAAGTTTGCTCGAACTATTGTTCTCAATGTTCTCTTTACTTCTATTGGTTTTCTTATTCAAAAGTACCTAATATTGGTATGTTGATATTCTTTACCAATTTTCAATATTTCTTTTACTTAAATTACTTTACTTTTTATTTATTTATTTTTAATTCTAAAATATTTCTGGTTATATTCTTGTTTCTTCTATAAAATCATATGTTCCATGTAAAAACTCTTGTTTTTATTGCAGTTCATTCTGTAACTCTGAATTGATTTTTTCCTTTTACCATTAATAGTTTCTGAAATTCTGTAATCTCATTTGAGTTTTCTAATTCTGTTGTTCATTTATATCATTTGTTTTATAGATAATTTGGATATTAGAATATAGTTTTATAATTCTGTTCTCTTTTGAGTACAGATTTCACTGGGATATTTTTATTATCTGTAGGGATGCCATTCTGCTATTCTTTATTTATGTTGCAACTCTCTTATTACTGACAGATTAGTTCTGAATATTCATTGTAGATAACTTACTCAAATTTCTCCTGGTTAAATGGCTATTTACTTTCTTGCAAATGTTTTGAGAAATACCCATCCAAATTACAGATGCTATGCTCAAATTAACAAAGATATGTATATTTTTAATTTCCTCTTCTCATATCCAGCAGAAACCAATTGCTTTCTCTTGTGATCACCCAGAGAGATGGTAATACTTGGAAAGTTTGGGTTATTGAAAGGTTTCCTCATCCATTTGTGTCCTTGCTTATGATTTTTACAAATATTGCTCATTTTTTGTTTGCTCTTTTGTTTTTATATCCAGTTATGTTGTTTTTCTTCATAAGCAGATTCAGAGATTCAAAAACTATATTAACTCCATCATAGTTCCAGAGTCTTTATAAATATCTTTGCATCCATATTTTTGTCTTCCCCTCTTTCTCTATAGCTGAGAATATAGTAAACTGAAGGCAATCTATACATGCTAATTCAATCAATTAATTGGACAGAAAATTTTTTATTATATCTTTTGTGTAGATATCATAAAATATATTATTTGATCTCATATTAAGAGCATCACCTATTTTAATACAAATATACAAAGATGTAAATTAAATAAATGCAGAATAGTTATTAAGTTAAAGAAAATTCTGAGGTACCTGGTGGTACACAGAAACACAAAAATGTTGTAAGAGTAGAAGTCCTATTATATGTTTCATTTTTCTTTATAAGGCTTATTAGAGGACCTGACAGTTGATGGTCATGTAATCACTGATATTCTATTCTGATTTTGGAAGTTTTGGTTCTCTTGATCATTCATGTATAATTAATCAAACTTATATTTAATTCAATAGATTTGTGTGTGTGTGTGTGTTTGCATAAGTTTCCACAAAATGTCTGGTTCTAAATTGTCATATTATTTCTGATATATTATGATGTCATTTTGCCATATCAGACTAAGTTTATATTTAGTCTGTTTACTTTATCAAAGCAAGTTAAATTTTTCTCAAAAATTATTAAATAAGTAAATATTCAAAAAATATTTCTATTATGCTTAGCTTAGACATACTTGCCTTTCTAATTTAATAATTATTTTACAAAGATGAATTGGATATTGAAATAATGCTTTTTTAATCTGTATCTCCAAAATAATATATAGGTTTTACCATTCTACCCATTGTACAAATAAGCAATTTATAGTTTTACTGGTATTTAATATATTTTAAGGGAAATAGAAACACAATTTTTGTTCATTCTTGGGATATTCATAATCTTCTCACTTCTCTAATATTTTCCAATCAAATCCTATCAGTATTCTTATAACAAAACAGGATGAATAAGGTTATAGAAGTATGATAGCCTGCTTAAGATTACAAAAGCCATTAGTGATACAATTGATGGAAAACCAACAGCTTATATACATTTGCTCACACTACATATCTGCTCCCTTTTCTAAGTCAGACTAGTAACTTTATGGTCACTTAATTTTATTAAAGTGTTCATTCTTATAATGTCTTTAACAAGTACAATGGTACCTCGAGATACGAGTTTAATTCGTTCAGTAACCTTGAGGAGTGGGAAACTATGAGATGCTCGAGTTGCGGTAAACTGATGGGTCGTGTGCAGCCGGCCTATCTGCGCGATTACTCCTATCTCAAATGTTGCTCTTATTTCAAAGCAAAAATCGCTCTCTCGAAGGCTCGTAGCTCAAAAATCTCGTATGTTAGGGCACTCGTATCTCGAGGTACCACTGTAATAACATAACAGCTAACAACGTTGAGCAATAGTCTCTTTTAATAAACTTCTGTTTGTTTCCTCTCTTCAATTTTATTTTTTAACTAGAGGCCCAGTCCACGAATTCATGCATGGGCGGGGTCCCTCGGGGTGGCCTGTGATCAGACCCCAGCTCTCACTCTCATCTTTGCAGCCCCAGCTCATGCCCCCAGCCTCACAGGCCTGCAGCCCCACCTGGCATCCTACCTTGGCCTGGAGGCATTCCTCACCTGTTCCACCATCCTACCTGCGGGGTGATCAATTGGGGTTGGGCCCCCTGCCCAGGTCCCTCAGCGCATGGGAGCCAAGTGGCAGCCCTGCTCTCTGCTGCTGCCACTGGTCACCATCTACAGGGCAATTGATGGGATGATCGGGCTCCCACTTGCAACCACCTTGACCTGACACTGCTTGCTTACCTGCTCCACCTGCTGTGGTCCTGTTCTCGTCAGGGACCATCAGGACTAGCAGTGCCTCCACTGCTGCCCACTGCCGGCACCCCATCACTGTTGCCCACTATGTTCAGTGCAGCCCCCTGGTAGTCAGTGCATATCATAGCGAGTGGGTGAACTCCCGATCGAATGACCACCCAAGGGGACTTTTTGCATATTAGGCTTTTATTATATAGAATTCTGTGGTCAGAAGACTATGAGCTATGGGCCCAAATCCAGTCAACATCCTGCTTTTAACCAGAACACAAGCTAATAGTCTGTAATAACAAAAATGTAATATCCTCATTAGCCCAGAAATCCTTTTGGACATCCTTCCAGATGACTTTCCAGATGAAACCAGGACTGCAAGTGTAGCCTAGGTCCCAGGTGCTGGAGCAAAGTTGATGTCAGCAGCGGGGTAGGGAGGAGAATGAAGGTCTAATATTGCACAGATTTCATGCATTGGGCCTCTAGTAGTTTTATATTTCTTAATAATCAAAAAGAAATATATTATTTTAAGGTACATGAAATTTATGTAAAATCTAAATGTTAGTGTCCATAAATAACATTTTATTCAGACAGAGCCATAATAAAAAATTTACATGTTGTCTCTCTCTTTTTTTTTTTTTTTTTGTGGTACAAGACTGAGGAAGGAATGGTTATTTAAGCACTATGTGGCTCTCAAGCCTAAAATATTTACTTTCCGAACCTTTACATAAAATAGTGTTATGAGCCCTATTTAAATCTGTTCTGCCCCATCCAGATAAACAGAATATAAGACTGACTGTTCTCACAAGTAGAAAAGAAAACATTTCAATGTTTTTTAAGTTGGAGCAACAAGAAGCCATTCAGAAAAAAAGTTTTTATTCGATGAATCATTTAGTTCTGTTGAGCACAATTTGTTCTGCTGTGTTGAGTAGAAGGAATCATGGTTCATAGTTAATTGAGTAACACAGACCATTGAGCTGTGGAACTAAAAAGCCAAAGACCACGTACTTTTTATTTATAGGTTTTGGTTTCTTCTTTTTAATGTGGAAAATAAAAGCAGAAATACTAGAATTTTATAAGTAATGCTCAATATAACATTCAATTAAACCACGAGGAAATAGAAAAAATGTAATTCTGAATCAAAGCTATGCCTATTGTTATGCTTTCCTTGGGGTCATGCACTATGTTTCTCCTTTGGTTTATGACCATAAGATTTGTAAATATGTTGAGAAATATCAAAGGTACTTCTAAAGGGGACAATAAAACAGGACAGTATACACTTAGGTTACATGTGTGTTGCAGGATAGATACATTTCTCTCATATAGGTTTATAATGCCATTCAGTAGCTCTACTCTTATATGTTCACTGTCAATCAGGATGATGGCCCAGCAACCAATTAGTGGAATCATGAACTCCTTGAGCATGAGATAAAAATTATATGGAATAGCTGCACCTACTGTGGATTCTCCTCATATTGTCAGAGTGGTAAAATATAAAGGAGGAGGAAACTTTTCCTCTTCTAATTAATAGTATTGTGACTTTGGAAATTATATCTGGGTTTTTGTGTTCTATATCTTTTAAATGTGAAAAACACTCAAGGGGGCTGTGAGAAAGGCAGAGGATCAATGATTCTTTCTCATTATTGATGTTTCTCGTTCTCCCTCTTTTCCTCTCTGAAATTAATAAAAAATATTTTTTTTAAAAAAGAATAAATTCTTTCCATTTGTGACAACATGAATGGACCTAGGGGGTTGTGGGAACCACACCACAGTCTCCAGAGAGTCAAGGTTAATTAGAGTGTGGAGACTTTATTGATAGTATGCTGAACTGCCAACTCCACTCTGAGTCAGGCTAAGATATCACAAGCAGGTGCAAGGACACACGGTACATGGTGCCCTTCTGTAGCAAAAAAAAAATACGATGTTACTATTGGCATGAGACCTTCTTTGTCTAAGGAGTATAATACATGTTATTGACCATCCAGTGAACTAGAAAGGAAAGGAAAAGATGGAGCTGAGAGCTGGTACTGCTATGATGGAAGGCTAAGAGCTCGTAGAGAGCTTAGATATAGCTGCCGTGTTAACCAGTCAGTGTGATGGAGAGAAGCCTGAGTAGTTACTATGTGAGGCTACAGAGACCAGCCAGTGTGCTGGGCAGGAGAGATAAGAGAAGCTGCGAAGCTGAAGAGCTCAAATGCCTCTACTATATGAGGCGATGAGTCTAGGGTGCAGATGGCTGCTCAGATAATAATTGCGGGTACTGAGACTGCTACTACTGTGTGGGGAAATATATGTATTTATCAGCTGGTGTATGGCTGCTGGCCACTGGCTTCTGCAATAAAGACTCATTCTTATACAACAACAACCTCTCATGGCTTCTCTGTCTAAGACCCGGCATCCTAGGAAGTCCAGCCCCAGGCAGAGGGCTCAGACTGAACACCTGTTACTAGTGAGCAGAAGACAAAGGAGGAACTTGGACTAAGTTCCCAACAGTTAGTGTAGTGAATAGTGTTCAAGAGGAACTTCCTCTGGTGTAGTAGGGAAGAATTTAGAGGAATACATGGACTCAGAACAACTTGGAGCAGCTGACAACATCTCTTCTCTGACAGGGGTATTATGATATGTGAAATAAGTCAGACAGAAAAAGACAAATTCTATAAAATTTTACTTACATGTAAAATCTAAATAATTAAATAAAGAACAAACAAAATAGATACTGATTCATAGATGCAGAGAACTAACTGATGGTTGCCAAATAGGAAGGGATTCGGGAGCTGGCTAGAAAAGGTGATGGGAATAAGAAATTGGTAGTTACAGAATAGTCACAGGATGTAAAGTACAGCCTAGAGAATATAGTCAATAATATCATAATAACTATGTAGGATTCCAGGTGGGTACTTGGATTATCTGAGGGAATCACTTCATACCTGAAACGAATATAAACTGATAATTGAATGTAAACTATAATTCAAAAATAAAATAAAAAAATGTTTCTTTAAATTTCTACTATAATTTTTATGTGAAGAAAATGTTTTATAATAAGCCCAACATTTATAAGAAGGAAATGACATTAAAATAAATAATAAAGCAGTAGTTGAGCCCATGGCTCTGATTTCAGTATGTCCAGCATTCCTTTTTATTTGCCCCAGCATGTCTTTTTCACACTGAATATTACTTGTGGCTTCCTCAGTAATGAAGCCTTGTGAGAACAAATATACAGTTATATTTGCACAAATCAAAGAGTTCAGCAAGATGTTTTTAGCAGAAAGGTTTGGAAAATAGCTACTTAGGTCACTATCTTTCAAGTAAAATATAAGGGATCTAAAATCCACAGAGATTTTTAAAAAAGCCCCCCAAAATAGCCATCAGAGTCTTAATTACAATGGTGATGCTTCCTTAATTATCCTTAGCCACTCTTTTGTTTTGTTTACCTTAGTCTTTGCCTGTGGATCATTTCATATTCAATCTCTGTTTTGAATTTTTTTCTTGACCTAAATTCTTTGCTAATTGAATATATTAGGGTTGACTAGAAATACTCTAAGGCAAATAGACACTTTTTCTTGATTCAGAAATTACCAATTTTTCTATTGTTCTATTTACTAACATGGGAAGTTTATTTCACCTGAAGGTAGATTTGGTTAATAAAAAGAATCAGGAAACTTACTCCCAGAAAGTGTTCTTTTTATGTACTTTTTCCCTCTAGTCATAATATTTTGTGGCTCACCTATTAGCTCTGGGGTAACCTCACAATCTTTGAAGGTCAACTCTGAAATTTCAGTGAAGATGTAATTTGTTCAATGTTCTAACACGTAGTTTATTATGAAATTCAGCCTAGGTACACAGAGTTCTGAGACTGCATAAGGAGAATTTATGAGGATCTCAATTTTTTTGCTCACTTTGGATTCTTCTTCTGGAAATAAGTAGAATCACTGTTAGAAGTTCAAAACACTATTAAAATCTAACAAATTTCTTGATTCCATGCCTCTCTTGGTGTGTGTCTTTGTTAGAATGAGAACTAAAAGAGCTTTTTTTCATCTCTCCCCTCCACCCCCGAAAAAATGTTGCATTGCTCACAGAAATAGCTGTGACAGCAGGAAATAGAACACATTACCCAGAAGCTTTAGGTATTTCTAAAGCAAAATCTGTGTTAGACAAAATTAAACAGGCAAGGAAGATCTTATTCAAGGCTACTGGAATGGGGAGGAAGGCTGAACTGAGTCTGAATTCAGCTCTGCTGAGTAAAGGGCAGGACAGGTTTTAAGTGCTGGTGAGAATACTGGAGGACATTCAGGAGGATGTTGAGTTGATCAAAGGGATATTTCCAGCTCCTTAAATTAATTCTGATTTGGGACATTTTTTTTTCTTTCTGTAATTAGACCATTTGTGTTTGCTAATTGAAATTAGGCTCCTACCCTCCCACAGAAACAGAGATATAGCATTCTTTTCCTTCATAATTACATTTACCATATGTTGATATGTGAGTTGATATGTATGCTATTTTGCTATATTGACAGCAAAACTTTATATTTAAATTTGCTGAAGGTGTTAACATCATAGATATTTTTATGCTTAAAATCTCACAAAAAAAGAGCATTTGCAGGAAGTTTTCATTCATTACTTTATTTTGAAAAAAAAGTTATTTTATACTTTGGGAAGCTTGTGGTCAACATGCTCCATCTCAAAATACTTGAGGTATTTAAGAGCCTATTGAAATGAATTAAAGCCAATTTTAGGTCAAGGAAAAGTTTCTTAAAATTTAAACCCTGGCAAGGTAGTTAAATACATTAGACTAAAACATTATGTATAATTATTATTACTAGAGGCCTGGTGCACAGATTCATAACTGTTTCAGCATATTGAAAGGAAATTAATTAGAAGGTGGTTTGTGGGGCAGGAATGGGTGAGACAGACCAGACATGCCCTGGAGCCAACTTCCCACATTCCCTCCCCAACTGGCTGCACCTAGGTCAGTGCCAGGGCCCAAAAGGTGTCTGTGAAGACAGGCGTCACTCTGGCAGGTAGGGACCCTAAGCCTGGCCTGTGGGGATCTGGCTGAAGCCAGCAGTCCAACATCTCTCAAAGGGTCCCAGAGTGCAAGAGGGCACTCCACAAAGTTTCTGTTGCTTGGCAGCTCCTTCATTGAGCATATGCCACATAGTGGTCAGTGTGCATCATAGCTATCAGCTGGTTGGTCATTCAGCCAGTTGGCCAGTTTCTTAGCCATATATATATATATATATATATATCAAACAGTATTAAATAATTTATTCATTGAAAGTAATCAAGGTACTGATTAATATATACAAAACCTTTGCTTCTTAGGCAAATATATGAAAACCCTTTTTTTCCTCTTTACTCTTAGAAATAGGTTTATTTTTCTAATGGAAAATATACTCATATTCTTTTATTTTTTAAATATTTTTTATTGATTTTTCACAGAGAGGAAGGGAGAGGGATAGAAAGCTAGAAACATCGATGAGAGAGACATCGATCAGCCGCCTCCTGCATGCGCCCTACTGGGGATGTGCCTGCAACCAATCTACATGCCCTTGCCCTGAATCGAACCTGGGACCCTTCAGTCCGCAGGCCGATGCTTTATCCACTGAGCCAAACCGGATCCGGCAATAAACTCATATTCTTAAACAGCATAATAGATATAATATGACCTTGACAACTCTTAGGAGGCTTGAGAAATGGTGGGTGTGTATGTGGGGAGATAACAGGTCCTGGGGTTTGTTCCCAGGACTGCAGTGATTCCTGGGCCTCTTTGTAATAAAAGTAGCATTTTTTTTTTCTGTATAAGGAGAATGTCTCCCTAACCCCACTTCTGCTGCTTCTGCATCCTATGAATGAGAACTCACAAAAGGGTAGTCTGGGACATTAGCCTTAGTATTTTATTTCATACTAACCTACTACAGTAAATGGGTTCTAAGTGTCACAAAGTCCAAACAGCAGACACTGAGGATTCCCTATATTCATAAAAATGTGAAGTGCAAACTAAGTCCCCAAAGATAATAAAACAAGCAAAGAATATCAATTAGTAACTAAATTATATTATAGACAGAGAAGAACTTCCACCAGCCAGGAGTTTCTGGTGGCTGATGTCTTGAGAAGGAAAAGCAGGAAGGTCCCCAAGATTAAGAATTAATGGCAGCTCCTGGGATGTTCCTACAATTCCTGCCACAATGTTCACCCTGCTACAAATAGCTGGGGACCCTAGTAAAGTGTAATATACCCCTTTTTTAAACAAATTAAACCAAACAACAAAAACATGGATCTTTCAGAAGATGTCTTATAGTGCCTGAGACTTACATACAGAAGGTGGTACAGAGGGATCCTAGGTGGGGTGGCCAGTGAACACCCACAAATAGCCTGCTGTTCACAGATGTCATCTTATTCTGCTCTCCATAATAGGTATCGACTGGCATCTAGTTGTTTTAGCCAAAATCCACCAGTCCCAAGGAGTCATGTGATAATTTTCAGATAAGGCATTACAGAATCCTTTTGTAAATGGACCGTTAGCCCCATTTTTCTCTAATACTTTTCCTTATTACTTTTAAGATATTAAAGGAGAGTGGCTCATGAATTATATTATCTGTTGACCTTACATAACTGGGCAATACAAAAGCTTTCCTTCCAACATGGCTTGCCTGACACAGAATTCCATAATCAAAGATCTAATTGGTAGACTCTCCCATACCAGAGGCAGAGGATCAGGAAATATTTCCTCCAGGGGTGGGGCTTTAGATAGTATAGGCTCTACAGGCTCTGCTTCAGGAGGAGAGGGTGGTAGTAAATCCTCTCGTCACTCTGTAGGCTTTTGATCCTCTATATGAAATGGGCATAGTGCAGCTTGAACAAGAGCCCACATATATAGTTAATGATGATAAGGTCAATCGTTTTCCCTGGGCCTGATTTCTCTTTAAATTTCTGCCCACTTGTTCCCAGAGATTGAGGTCTAGCATTTGAGGATCAGGGAACCAAGGATTATAAATTACTAGAGGCCCAGTGCATGAAAACTCATGCACTGGAATGAGGGGGTTCCCTCAGCTCAGCCTTCCCCCACTCACAGTCCAAGAGGCCTCAGGGGATGTCCTACTGATAGCTTACACCCGCTCCCCAAAGCAGTCTGGCCTTACTCTGCGGGAGGCAACTGGACTGATCAGTGGAATGTGCCACCCCCATCACTCCACTGCTGCTGCCACTGCCAGCTGTAGCTGCTGGATCTCTGCCCTCACTTCTTAGCTCTACCCCCTCCCCTCCATCTGCTCACTAGTGGGGGGAAATCTGGTGCCAGGCCATCTGGGGAAGGGGCTGTGGGAGGTTGAGGCACTGTGGTTGCATCCCATGTAGACTACTATAGAGGCTCCAGGATCACGGCGCCACTGCCTCTCCCACACTGCCTCTGTGAAAAGGGCTGCAGCACTAGACTGGCCCTCACTGCCACCTCTCCCATGTTGCTGCCTCTCCTGTGTCACTGGCCCTCATCCTCACAGCTGCTGCAGCTTTGTCCAGAAGGATGTCCAGAAGACATCTGGTCTAATTAGCATATTACTCTTTATTAGTATAGATAACAATTAGTAATAAGCTTTTTAGTTGCTCTTCTGTAACAGAGGCACTGCCTGCTTTTTTTTTTTTAAATATATTTTATTGATTTTTTTTACAGAGAGGAAGGGTGAGGGATTGATGCCAGAACCTGCCGGCAATCGAACAGTACCTGAGTGAGGGGGTGAGGATAAGAAAAAGACAGACAAGAAAAGATGGGGTTGGGAGGTCTGAGACTTGAGTCTGCAGCCCCGAGTTTATTTCCAGCATAGTATTTAAGCACAAGTAGAGGAGGGAGTTACACAAATCAGGTATTTGCAAACACAGTCACTGACCTTCTAAGTAATCAAGACTTTGCAAGATCTTGCACATAGGCATATTTGCACTAAATCAACATTTTTTCAGCCAAGCTGTTTAGTTATGTCTAGAATCTGCATTCAGAATTCTATTTATTAAACTGAAGGGTGAGAAAGCAGAGAGCTATGTCCAGAGCCTGCATTCAGGTCTCTAGGACCCCCATATGCCAGGGGCAGCTACCCACAGATTGAGAGTTAGAAACATTGATGAGAGGAGACATCCATCAGCTACCTCCTGCATGCCCTCTACTGGGGATGTGCCTGCAACCAAGGTACATGCCCTTGACCAGAGTCGAACCTGGGACCTTTCAGTCCACAGGCCAATGCTTTATCCACTGAGTCAAACCAGTTTCCACGCACCACCTGCTTTTAATAACTGTTTTAGCACTGTGATATATTGTTGCTATTCTGTGGACAGCTGTTATCCCATTATGAAACCTTAGCTAAGAAACAATTCCCTTGAACTTGGAAATCCCAAGCAGGCTCCAATGACTTACTATGCAGTTATTTTCATTTTCTTTCTCTTTGTTTTTGAAGGTTCCATCCTGTTTCTTTGTATTCCTGGGCCCTCACATGGGATACCACTTGCCAGGACTGACCAGCAGACCCTGAGTGATGGATGAATGGATCACTCTGACACACCTTTTTGTGAAAGAGAGACTAAGGGCCTGCTTGGCTATAGGAACCAAGCAGCCCCGTTTGCCTGCCTCCTTAGGTTTTTATTGTAAAAATAGCTTGAACTAAAATTAACCTCTAGATACAATCAGCATGTATCCTTGAGAAGGCACATGCGTCTGCAAGGTTGGGTCTAAAGACTAAATATAGAGATTCAAGTAAAATACCTGAGGGCTTGGACTTGTTTGGAAAAGTACAGGCAGAGGCTGCCACCTTTGACAAGGCCCCCTTAGAGGCCCCTGACCACTCAGAGAATGCTTCTCAAAGACTTTCTAACCAAGTCCCATGCTTTCTCACAAAGAATTATTATCTCCCATGTAGGTGGTCTGGAATCATTACATAGGTTGGACAATGGTGATGGATATTGTATGTAATGGGCAATTATTATTAACTTTCCAAGAGCATAGGTTTCTATTCATATGACTAGTAACCTGGTGCACAAAATTCATGCCTGGCCTGCATCCTCTCCAATCTGGGACCACTGTGGATCAGGCCTAAACCGGCAGTTGGCCAACCCCCTCGCAATCCGGGACTGCTGGCTCCTAACCACTCACCTGCCTGCTTGATCTCCCCTAACCACTCAGCCTGCTGGCCTTCTTGCCCCCAATTGTACCCTCCCCCGAGAATGATCACCCTCAACTGCCCTCCTCTTCTGGCTTGATCACTTCTAACTGTCTCTGCCTTGGCCCCGCCACCATGGCTTTGTTCAGAAGGACTTCTGGAAGGTCTCATGGTCTAATTAGCATATTACCCTTTTATTAATATAGATAGGATATGACATACTGCCATAACTATAACATATTTACCAGTATTACTCTATGAGAATACGTATTTCATGCAATAGGAAGGCATTTAATACATTACATTGTATATGTTGTAAGTAGTAGGAAATATTGTATTCATAGCAATAATATACACCCTGTGACCTCTGTTCCTGATTTGGAAATAGTTCCCCAGTTCTTTGAATGTTGCCTGGCCCCTAATGTAATTTTTTTTTTTTTTTGTCATTCAGTATAACTTTACTGTTTATTGCACATGATTTGAGGTCTTTAATTTCTATCAAAGATTCAAAGGATTATTTTTCCCTGAAGTTTAACATTAACATTAGTGAATTCATGTATCCATGTGTTTTTATTGTAAACACCTGAATTATTCACATTGTAATAGATGCTGAACTTATAAGTGTGGATCATGCATAAGTTGGCAGCAAGCCAGGGAGCCACTCTGCAAGCAAACAAATACTCTGCATAAGGAGAAAAGTCATAGCACAACATTTAATGTCCAACCTGAGTTATCTCAGAATGTTATATATTGACTTCTTAATTCATATAGTATCGGGAACTCAACTGCTTGGTAGGTAATGGGTCTGACCTGATTTCAGGAAGATTATTCCTGAAATAATTAAGAAAAGGGGAGCTCAATCTTTCTCCTTGGTTGCTTGCTCCTCCCCAGCACCTTCATCTTTCTTCTCATCCTCAGCTTCTTGGGCATCTTCTCCTTCACCTTTACGTCCTTCTTCCTCCTTTATGTCCTCAAATTCTTCCTTGGCACCTTCTTCCTCTTCCTCTTCTTCAGCCACTTCCTTCTCCTCCTCCTCTTCAGCTTTTCCTTCAGGGGAGGGTTCATCTTTAGCTTCCTCGGCTTTTGCTTCCTCAATGGTAACTTCCACCTCAATCTGCTCCTCCTGGACATGGCTGGTATATTAAGAAAGGAAGAAGCCATCAGACATCAAGTAGGAGCTGGTCTGTAAATCACTGTAGGCAGATAGACCAAAGACCTGGGAACTCTAGGAGGAGCCACTGGTTCTGCTTCCCACGCTGGTGAAACTGAGCCGGGTCTTTTCACCTTCCAAGAGTTTTCTGTAATCTGCAATGTCAATGTCCAAAGTCATCGATACATTGAGGAGGTCCTGATCTTCTTAAATATCGTGCCATTTCACTCTTTGTAGTTCTCAACTCATTTTTTAATTTGTTGAATGTGTCCTGCATAGCACTAACGTCAGTGTTCTGCTTATCCTCTATGCCTTGTAGCTGCTTTTCCAGCACTTCACTCATGCCCCGGCTTCCTTCCATCTCCCGGGTCTTGGCCTTGAGCAAGGCAGCAGCTCTCAGACACCTGGTCCTTGGCAGCGCACAGCACGTAGGTGTTCTTGGAAGCACTCTCAGTCAGCACGATGAAGTGGCTCTTGTATGATTCTTCGGCATTCTGCATGTTCTTGGCAGCCAGCTTCTCATACTGAGAGTGGATGTCCTTGAGCATAGCGGAGAGGTCAGATTTGGGGAACGTGTCCATCTCCTTGGAGATCTGAGCATACTGGATCTGCGCCTGCAGCTCAGTGATCTCTTCTTCATTCACTTATTTTAGAAAGGCGATTTCGTCCATCAGGCTGTCGCACTTTTCAGCTCAGTGCCAGTGAGAGCCGCCTCATCTGCTCCTTTGCACACCTCCATCAGCCAGCCCTCTGCATTCTCATGGTTCAGCACCTCTTCTTGGTAGCAACCTTGCCTGCAGGTTGCTTCCAGCCCCTTTCCAAGCCCCAGTGCCTCCTAACTGCCCACCTCCCTCTTTTCACCAGGGACGGTGTGCTGTAGGGCAGGGTATAGGCATCCCATTTTCATTAAAATGTTCAACCGGGGCCTGTTCCACTAGTGTTCGCAGGTGGCCCAGGGACAGACAGTGATCCTGGAGACCCTGGCCATCCATGCCTGCCAGGTCCCGATCGCCACCAGAACCCTACAGGTGACATCAGGTGCTGTCCATGCTGCCTGCCCAGCTCCCCATCATGGCTTGGACCTCATGGGCAGCTACAAGTGCTACCTGCCAGGCCTGCCCAGTCCCAATCGCTGCCCGGACTCCTTAGGGGCATCAGGCACTGCCCACCTGGCCTGTCCAGTCCCCATAGGCACCTGACCTTGTGGGTGATGTCAAGCACTGTCCATGCTGCTTGCCCAGTCCCCAATCACAGCCTGGACTCTGTGATCCTGTTTGCCACCTGGACCCTGCAGGCAATAGGCACTGTCTGTGCTGCCTGCCTGTGTCCACTATCACAGCCTGCCTATCTCACCACCTGGACTCCCCAGGGGGCACCAGGCACTGCCCACCTGGCCTGCCCAGTCCCCATCATCACCTGGACCCCAAGGGTGACTTCAGGTGCTACATTCCCATCTGCATATGCAAATTTACCTGCCATATTTGTTGGGTTTATTTGCATATCACTCTTGATTGGTTGTGGGCATAGTGGTGGTTTGGTCAATTAGCATCTTTCTCAGTTAGTATATTCTGTTCTATGTTGAGTTCCCTAGGAACTTCATTTCTGATAATATAAAAATTCATACATTCTGATTGTCTTATTACTTATTTTTAGCCTTCCTATGTTTCATATTACTTCACCTTAAAGATTCCATGTTATTTTATATTGCATACATATGTATTTCTGATAGTTCTCCCATTTGATGTTTCTATTTTTGAGATAGTTGCTAAACAGAGTGAAAACAAACATGAATGTATAGTCTCAAACAATAACAACAACAGCAACAAAAAAGATCAGTGAAATGCTACAAGATATGAAAAACAAAAGATATCCTACCTAGTTAGAACATTATCTATATTTATTTATTTATTTATTTATTTATTTATTTATTTATTTATTTATTTTTATTGTTTAAAGTATTACAAATAGTAGTACATATGTCACCTTTTTTTTTCTTTTTCCCTATTGACCTTCCCCTGGCCTTCCCTAACCCCTAGTACATACCCTCACCTTTCACCCTCACACAGTGTCTTGTATCCATTGGTTAAGCTTATATACATGCATTCAAGTCCTTCGGTTGATCTCTTACAACACCCCCTCCAACCTTCCCTGAGTTTTCTGCTATAGTATGACAGTCTGTTCATTGTTCTTTGCCTCTATATTTTTTTCTTTTCTTTTCTTTTTTTCCCTCTGATTCTTTTCTTTAAAAACATCTTGCCTCTGCAGATTAGAAATAAACTTATAAGAACAAAAAATGTTTGAGTCCCAGTTTCAATGTCCAATAGTTATAAGTCTCGGTTTCAATGTCAAACATTTCTTTATGTGTACCCGTCAGCAATGGTATCTGGATAGTGGACAATGGTGGAATGCAGGTCCGACCTTCTCTGGTTTGATCCTAGGCATCCTGTAGCCACGGACAGCTGCTGACTGCTAGCATGGCAAGGCATAGTCAGCATCTTCCATCTCTGGACTGTTTCTCCTCTTGCCTTCATGGTTGGAGCAGACTTGTCAATTCCTCTCTGTTGCAGGAGTCCACTTGGTCTTGGAGTTGTTTTCTGAAAGTATATAAACATATTCTCAACCAAAAGTTAATAAAGGAGCCTTTCTATAAAATTGACTTGGGGTCCTTTTTATTTTTGCCCAAATGATTTTCCTTTGGCTTATTTTGACATCATGTGTATTTTTCATGCGTGTCTTGCTGTTAGCATTACAAATGAAATTAATTTTCTGAAGTAAAAATTTTCTAGATGTAATTTACTTACCGGATATTTTTCCTTACATTATATTATCCTACTACCCCCCCCCTTTTTTTGATTAATGAAGAGTTTTGTAAAAATTTTAATGTAATCTTGATAACTTTAAATTTTAATTTTTTGCATAGAAATATGCCTCCTTTATGTTCATTGCATGTTAAGCAATTTTACCATGAGATGAACTACCAATAGAAATTTTAGTATTTTAGAAACAGCTTTTTGACTACTACAATTACATTTTCTTGGATATTCACTTATTTCAATTAGCCAATTTAAAAAAATCTGAAAACTTGATTACTCTTTTACTGCCAAATTTAATACTCTACTAACAATCTTAGAATACCCTGTAAATATTAGTGGAAAGGATTATTTGTATTCTTGAGTAGGCATTGAGCATTCCTGGTGCTAGGCTGAATTTAGATATAGGACAGCTGCTATTGGCCAAGTTTCTGTCTATAACTTGGGTCCTAATCTGAGCTGGGCCCAGTCTCTATCTGTTACCTGGGTTCTGATTTGTACTGAGCGTGGGATGCGAAGCAGCCATGGAGGGGCAGGAGACCTCCCTCAGAAGAGGTAAGGGTTCAGGTCCCTGCAAGATTGGGGGGCATTGAGGGTCTGTGCCCCACCTCTTTTGACCCCCAAGTTCTCTCCTGATTGGCCCCTCTGTGACTGTGCCTGTCTTAGTCTGTTCCTTCCCTGAGGAATCTTACCTGTCCCTGACTAACCAGTCATCCTCCAGGGCCAAGCAGGATGTTGTGAGGTTCAGTTCTGTCTCCATGGTAGTCTATGCCCCCATGACCTCCATGCCCAGCAGCTGCCTTGGGATCCTCTGGCCGGCTGACGGGAACCTGGCACTGATCACATATCTTGGGAAATTCAGGTTCCTTCTCCAGAGAGAGCCCAGCTCACACTATTTGGCAAGAGACAGATCCATTATACCAGCCACCTCGAGGCTTCAACCTCAGGATGAATATAGAGCTCAGACAACAGCTGAGAGTAACTGGATTGTGAGAAAAGGGTACCTCTTGGCAAAAAAAAAAAAAAAAAAAAAAAAAAAAAAAAAAAAAAAGTCAGAGGGGCCAATATAGAATGCTCAAGTGCCTTCCCAGTGCCTTAATTCCTTCTGAAAGGGATTAAATCCTTTCATGTCTTTTTTTAAATTGCTGCCAAACATTCAAAGAATTAGTTTGTAATTTTGGGATAATTGTACAATATACTGTTGTGAAATATCAAGAATTGTACTGACATTGTAGAATAATATCATGAATATTCTTTGCTCTAGGCCATGGAAATTCAATTTCAAACTTGCTGTCAATTTCTTTTTGTAACTTTATATAAACTTTTTCAAGGAGGCAAAAATATAGATGACTTACTTTAGCTCAAGAGGCCAAATATATTGAGTTTCAATTACAATCCTTATGACATTTGAAGGAAACTTCTCTTTATTTCCTTCCAAAATATTTTTCAGGTTACAAAGTTTCATTTAAAAGTCTTTGTCACATGAAACAATTTCTCTTAAGTTTATGGTGACCACAGTATGGATTAGATTTAATATTTTTATTATAATAATTTTTTATTTTTTATTTTTTACATGTGTCCTTATTCTCCCATTACTACCTACCCCCTCTCATGCTCCAACCCCCCATTGTCTGTGTCCAATGATTAGGCTCATATGCATGTACACAAGTCCCTCTATTGATCTCTCCCCCTTACTCCCACCAACCCCTGCCTTCCCTGAGGTTTGATGTTTTGATTGACGTTTCTTCATCTCTGGATCTGATCTTGTTCATCAGTCTATGTCATTCATTATATTTCACAAATGAGTGAGATCATTTGATATTTATCTTTCTCTGTCTGGCGTATTTCACTAAGCATAATGCTTTCCATCTCCATCCATGTTGTTGCAAATGGTAGGAGCTCCTTCTTTTTTACCACAGTGTATTATTCCATTGTACCACAATTTTGTAATCCATTCATCTTCTGATGCACTTAAGCTTTTTCCGAATCTTAGCTATGGTGAATCGTGCTATTATGAACATAGGGGTGCATATATTTTTTCTAATTGGTGTTTCTAGTGCCTTGTGATATATTCCTAGAAGTGAGATCACTGGGTCAAATGGGAATTCCATTTTTAGTTTTTTGAGGAAACTCCACACTGTTCTACATAGTGGCTGCACCAGTCTGCACTCCCACCAGCAGTGGACGAGGGTTCCTTTTACTCTGCATCCTCAACATTTGTCGTTTGTTTATTTGTTGATGATAGCCATTCTGACAGATGTGAGACAGTACCACATTATTGTTTTGATTTGCATTTCTCTGTCGATTAGTGACTTTGAGCAGGTTTTCATATGTCTTTTGGCCTTCCTTCTGTCTTCTTTTGAGAAATGCCTATTTATATCAGTTGCCCATTTTTTGACTGAGTTGTATGAGTTCTCTGTAAATATTGGAGATTAAACCCTTATCATTGATTTCATTGGCAAATATATTCTCCCATGCAGTGGGCTTTCTTGTTGTTTTTTTGATGGTTTCCTTTGCTGTGCAAAAGATTTTTATTTTGATGTAATCCCATTTGTTTATTTTTTTGTTACCATTGCCCTAGGAGCAGTATCAGTGAAGAAGTTCCTTCAGCATATGTTGGAGATTTTGCTGCATGTGGATTCCTCTAGTATTTTTGTGGTTTTCCATCTTATGTTTAAGTCCTTTATTCATTTTTAGTTTATGTTTGTGTATGGTGTAAGTTGGTGGTTTAGTTTCATTTTTTTGCTTGTATCTGTCCAATTTTCCCAACACCATTTGTTGAATAGACTGCCTTGACTCCACTGTATGTTCTTTATTATTTCCTTCCTTCTGCTCACAATGGGCTTTTCTTTTTCTATGCCTCCTTTGTCAAATATTAATTAAGCATAGTGGTTTGGGTCAATTTCTGGGTTCTCTATTCTATTCCATTGATCTATATGTCTGGTCTTGTGCCAGTACAAGGCAGTTTTGAGAACAGTGGCTTTGTAATACAGATTAAAATCTGGTATTGAGATCCCACCTACTTTGTTCTTCTTTTCCAGGATTGCTGCAGCTATTCAGGGTCTTTTTTTATTCCAGATGAATTTTTTGAAAGTTTGTTCTAGGTCGCGAAGTATGCCTTGGCATTTTAATGGGGATTGCATTGAATCTATATGGGGATTGCATTGAATCTATAGATTGCTTTGGGTAGAATGGACATTTTAATGATGTTGATTCTACCAATCCATGAACATAGTATGTTCTTCCAACTGTTTATGTCTTCCTCTATCTCTTTTTTCAATGTAGTGTAGTTTTCTGCATATAGGTCTTTTACCTACTTAGTTAAGTTTATTCCTAGGTATCTTATTTTTTCTTTGGTGTGATGGTAAATTGGGATTGCTGTTTTAGTCTGTTTTTCTGTAGGTTCATTATTGGTATATAGAAATGCCATATATTTCTTAATGTTAATTTTGTATCCTGATACATTGCTGAATTAATTTATCAAGTCTAATAATTTTTTGATGGAGTCTTTAGGGTTTTCTATGTACAGTATCATGTCATCTGCAAATAAGGACAGTTTTACTTCTTTTCCTATGTGGATACCTTTTATTTCTTTTTCTTTTCTGATAGCGATGGCTAGTACTTCCAGCACTATGTTGAATAGGAGTGGTGAGAGTGGGCATCTTTGTCTTGTTCCTGTTTTTAGGGGAAATGGTTTTAGTTTTTGCCCATTGAGTATGATGTTAGCTGTGGGTTTGTCATATATGGCTTTTAGTATGTTGAGGTATAATCCTTCTATTCCTACCTTGCTGAGAGTTTTTATCAAGAAAGTGTGTTGGATTTTGTCAAATGCTTTTTCTACATCAATTAATATGACTATGTGATTTTTACCTCTCAATTTGTTTATCTGATATATCACATTTATAGATTTGTGAATATTGTACCATCCTTGTATTCCTGGGATAAACCCTACTTGGTCACGATGTATGATCTTTCTGAAATACTGTTGGATTCAATTTGCTAGAATTTTGTTGATGATTTTGGCATCTATGTTCATGAGGGATAGTGGTCTGTAATTCTCATTCATTGTGTTATCTTTATCTGGTTTTGTTATAAGGGTAGTTCTGGTCTCATAGAAGGAGTTTAAAAGTGTTCCTTCTTCTTGAAATTTCTGGAATAGTCTGAGGAGGATAAATTCTATTTCTTCCAGGAATGTTTGTTAAAATTTCCCTGTGAAGTCATCTGGCTCTGGGCTTTTGTTTGCTGGAAGCTTTTTGATGACTGCTTCAATTTCTTCCATAGTTATCAGTGTATTGAGACTTTTGGAATCTTCCTGAGTGAGTTTTGGAAGGTTGTGTTTTTCTAGGAATGTATCCATTTCCTCTAGGTTGTGTAAATTATTAGAATAGAGTTATTCATAATATTTTTTAACAAACTTTTGTATTTGTGTGAGATCTGTAGTTATTTCACCTCTCTCATTTCTGATTTTGTTAATTTGGGTCATCTCTCTTTGCTTCTTGGTGAGCCTGGGTTGAGGTTCATCAATCTTATTTATTATTTTTGAAGAACCAGCTCTTGGTCTTGTTCATCTTTTGTATTGTGTTTTTTTTTTTTTTTGGTATCTATGTCATTTATTTCTGCTCTGATCTTTATTATTTTCTTCCTTCTGCTCACAGTGGGCTTTTCCTCTTGCTCTCTTTCTAGTTCTTGGAGTTGTTGAGTTAGGTGATTCATGACCATTTTTTTCTTGTTTTTTTGAAGTAGACCTATAGAGCTATAAACTTCCATCTTAGCACTGCTTTCATTGTGTCCCATAGCATTTGTATTGTTGTATTCTTATTATCATTAGTCTCCAGGATATTTTTATTTCTTTTTTGATCTCATTTATAACCCAATCATTGTTTAGTAACATGCTATTTAACTTCCAAGTATTTGAATATATTGGGATGTTTTTATTGTAGTTTATTTCTAATCTTATGCCATTGTGGTCTGAAAACATGCTTGATATGATTTCAATCTTTTTGAATTTGGGGAGACTTTCCTGTGACCCAATATGTGGTCTATTGTTGAAAATGTCCCATGTGCACTTGAGAAGAAGGTATATTCCATGGTTTTGGGCTGATACGCTCTGAAGATGTCAATTAGGTCCATCTGATCTAGTGAGTTATTTAGAATTGCTGTTTCTTTGCTGATATTTTTTGTCTAGATGATTTATCCAGTGATGTCAGTGGTGTATTAAAGTCCCCTACTTATCTATTAAAGGATGCTATATCTTTCTCCAATATCTGTGTTTCCTAGATAAGAAAATCAAAGTCTTTTTAAGTTAAATGTCTTGGCCAAGTTCATATGACAAAGTAGTAGCCAAGTCAGAATGAAAACTCAATGATCTTTATTATATTCAGAACTCACCTTAACAAAATATTTTTTAGAAATTATAAAACAAAAAAAGGACTTGAAGGTAAAAGCACCAAAAAGCATTTGTGGTTCATGTGTTTCAAAGCAGTCAATGAAATTCCAGCAGTACTGTTCCAAATCTGATGAACGCCATCTAAATCTGTCTGCACTTGATAAATATTACCATTTTGAAATGATTCCTTTAATGGAATTTTCACAAGCTGTTAATGCTTGTGGTTGATAGAGCCTACCTCACATAGTCTGATGTGTCATAATTCATGCCATACTTGCTGTTTATTCTTCTGGGTTGAAGGCCTCTTGTTGACTTTAAGTATAGCCTGCCTGCTTTTTCTAACCTTACTTTTAATAGATCATATTCCATGATATGATTACACAATGCTGAAAGCCTGTGGTCGTAAATGCCACTTCTGTAATTACATAACCTGCCATTCTTCATAAATAGAAAAGCTGCAGAAACTCAAACACTCAAGCATTTACAAGACACACAGTAAATGTTCCCTTTTAACATTGACATAAAAATTGGAATTTATGAAGCCAAAGTTGCAAAATCCAAATGAAAGGTGGAAGTATACTGAACTTGTAACTTTTATGAAAATGATGATTTATCTCCTAATAAGAAAGATTGTGGGTTAAAGTAATTGCATTCTGGTCTGACAAGATTTAACTTCAAAGTGAATCAATATATGCATATTTGCTACTTGGTAGATAGATGGAGTTAGTTATATAATATAAAACATGATAACAATAATTTTAATTTTCACTCCTTACAATAGCACTACAGTTTTATTAGTTTTCATTGTCAAAACCATATACTAGAAGATTAGCACTATTCCACCCTAGCATGTTTGGCTCAGTGGATGAGAGCATCAGCCTGTGGAAGTTCAATTCTAGTCAAGGGCACATGCCTGAGTTGCGGGCTTGATCCCTAGTAGGGGGCAACCAATTAATGAATATCTCTCATCATTGATGTTTTTATCTCTCTCTCCCTCTCCATTTCTCTCTGGAAAAAAAAAAAGATTAGCATTATTATTTTATTACCCTTACAAAATTATTCTTTTTATATACTTATTAGCACAGTGGTTCTCAACCATCTAATGCCATGACCCTTTAATATAGTTCCTCATGTTGTGGTGACCCCCAACCATGAAATTATTTTTGTTGCTGCTTCATAACTGTAATTTTGCAACTGTTATGAATGATATCTGTGTTTTCCAATGGTCTTAGGCAACCCCTGTGAAAGTGTCGTTTGACCCTCAAAGGGGTCGCGACCCACAGGTTGAGAACCACTGTAGCATTTTTCCCATGTGCATATTGTCCCAGTTATTTAGTAATATTAAACATAATGTATACTGTTTCCAAAAAGACTTTACATACCTAAATTGCTCTCTGATGGCTATTTCTTAATTTACTAAATCATTTCCCACTGAGTGCATATATAATCAAGCCCCTATTTGCTCTTATACATAATTCTATATTGAATTTTTACATTATTTATAACTTTAAAATAAATAATAGTAAATATTACTCACAATATTTACATTTTCAAATTACTTACATTATTAAAACTGGTCATTTCATAAAATGAGCAAATTCCTATGGTGCCTTTTTAGAAAGTGGATTGCTAAATAAAAGATCATGATATATTCAATGCCTTTTGCTTTAGAAATCAATTTTCTGTTAAGTGTTTGGGATACAAACATTTAACCCACAACCTGTTTTTCATGATTAAAAGTTAGGATAATATTAAATTTTATAAAATATAAATATTTGCATTTTTTGTTCATACTCTAAATTTGGAAAATATAATATTTATGAATTATAGGGTTAATTATTCGACTAGGACATGAAAAGAAATATTATGTAGTCCACATATAATCGGGTCAATTTATTTATTCATTTATTATTTTTAATTAAATCTTTATTATTCAGATTATTACATTTGTTTCTCTTTTTTCCCCTCCATAACACCCCTCCACCCAGCTCACACCTTTCCCTCTGCCCTTACCTCCCTTCCATTGATCTCATCCAGAGGTGCATGATTTTTATCCAGTCTCTCCCTGTATACCCCATACTCCTTTCCCCCTGAGAATGATCAGTCGATTCCCTTTCTGTGCTCCTGATTCTATTATATTCACCAGTTTATTCTGTTGATAAAATTTTTAATTCACTTAATTTTTAGATTCACTTGTTGATAGACATGTATTTGATGTTCATAATTTTTTTTTAATCTTTTACTTTTTTCTTCTTCCTCTTCTAAAAGAGTACCTTTCAGCATTTCATATAATACTGGTTTGGAGTTGATGAACTCCTTTAGCTTTTTCTTATCTGTGAAGCTCTTTATCTGCCCTTCAATTCTGAATGATAGCTTTGCTGGATAGAGTATTTTTGGTTGTAGGTTCTTGCTATTCATCACATTGAATATTTTTTGCCACTCCCGTCTGGCCTGCATCATTTCTGTTGAGAAATCAGCCTATTTGAAAGAGGATTTGAATTATCTTTTATTTATTGATAATTCTAAAAAAAGTTTTCTAGGCTACTTTAATATTCATATTCTCCCAGGGAAAATAAAAATAACAAGTCATAAGATCCCCATAGTGAAAATGTAAGAATATCTCTGAAGTTCAAATCATTTCCTCTTTCCTTACCCATCCCTTTTTCTCAAGCATTTATCAGTAGGAGGGTTTTGTATCAATTACACATCATTATTTTAGCACAATTATTTAGGCTTCATCTAAATTATATCAATGTGAAAATATATCAGTTTTACATAATAAAGGGTATCTTTTTTTAATGTCTTTGTGTATGTACTGTGTTGAATTGTCAACTCCTTTGGCCAAACCTCTAAGGTCCTATGGCTTATAACTTTTAGCCTCTACCTTGTATCTTTTAGCTTTTCCCTATCCTTATGTAGTTCTCATAGCTTCTCCTACTCTCTCCCTTCTCTCTGGAAAACTATTTTAAAGAATTTGAGCCTGAGAAGGATTTAAATTTTGTATTCCAGAATTTTGGAGATTAAGGGAAAAGCTCATGTATGATTGGCAGTTTGGAATGGAAGGCATGGAATTGTTCTCAATATTTACTTCTGGAAAATTACATTCATTTTAAAAGAGTCTCTTTTCCCTTTTGGCAGGAGCTATTGATCATATATCTTGTTTTTCTATCTTCATGCATTTATGGATGGTATCCATGGCATTTACTGATCCATGTGCCTTGCTTTGTCTCTCTGTTATGATAAAAAAGCCAAAGCTGTGCTAAATGTATTTTACTAAAAAAACCCAAAGGATGCTTTTAGAAAGAATTGTGAGAAATCTTTGTATTTTCCATTTTAAATGCTTGTCTATTTATTTGTTGTAAAAATTAAGTAACAATCAAAATCATGAAAGAATGGTATTAAAATCAGGACCAAAATAGTTTACATGTAATTCTCTTTCTAGCTATAAAGACCAAAGTGATTTTTTATTTAATTTTAAGTTATTGAGAACATATTATTTTACAAACTATATTTTAAGAAAGAGTGAATTTTTGCATTATCATTAACTTATGTATTAATAGTATTATTTCATGTATTATATAATTATACTTAATATTATTTTTAAAATATTAGTAGTAACACAGTGTAAAATGTTTTTCAAATATTAATCTTTCTATTGAACTTACCACCATTAGTACCACAATGCTCTTTGTTTTCTTTTTTATTTTTTAATATATTTTATTGATTTTTTACAGAGAGGAAGGGAGACGAATAGAGAGTTAGAAACATCGATGAGAAAGAGACATCAATCAGCTGCCTGCTGCACACCACCCATTGGGGATGTGCCCGCAACCAAGATACATGTCCTTGAACAGAATCGAACCTGGGACCTTTAAATCCGCAGGCCGATGCTGTATCCACTGAGCCAAACCAGTTTCAGCTGTTTTCTTTTTTTTAAATGTTTCTTTACTTGAAAGTATTACAAATGTTCCCATTGTTTTTCCCCTATTTTTCCCCCCACCCCTGCACTTCTGCTTCCAGACCTTCACCACACTATTGTCTGTATCCCTGAGCTATGCCTATCCTATATAATAAAACCCCAATAAACAAATTGACCAAACTGCGGAATGATCGGTTGCTATGACATAAACTGACTACCAGGAGGAAGAAGTTCAATGCAGGAGCTGCCCTCTGGTGGTCAGTTCGCAGAGCACCACTCAGCCAGAAACCAAGCTCATGACTGGTGAGTGCAGCAGTGGTGGCAGGAGTGAGCCTAAGCTGGCAGGTGGACATCCTCTAAGGCAGTGGTCGGCAAACTCATTAGTCAACAGAGCCAAATATCAACAGTACAATGATTGAAATTTCTTTTGAGAGCCAAATTTTTTAAACTTAAACTTCTTTTAATGCCACTTCTTCAAAATAGACTCATCCAGACTGTGGTATTTTGTGGAAGAGCCACACTCACGGGGCCAAAGAGCTGCATGTGGCTCATGAGCCGCAGTTTACTGACCACTGCCTAAGGAATCCTGGACTACAAGAAGGTACAGGCCAGGCTGAGGGACTCCCCCCTCTCCAGTGTACAAATGTTATGCACTGGGCTTCTAATATCATATAAGTTCCCGTGTTAATCTCTCTGACTTGACATGTCTCTGGATCTATTTTGTTCATAAGCTTATTTTGTTCATTAGATTCTACATATAAGTGAGATCATGTGATACTTGTTTTTCTCTGACTGGCTTATTCACTTAGCATAATACTCTTCAGGTCCATGTTCTCCATGTTTTCTTATGTTCAGGTGTATCATGGATGTAAATTGTTACCTACTAAAGAAGATTGATCAGATTTAAATTCCTGTGCTTCTTTTAGTGTTTAAAGAAATTGTTGTGCATATAGGAGTTCACAAATTGAATTGATTGATCAATGCGTTTTCATTTAAGCTTATTTGGTAAGTGTTCAAACAAAGAATGTTCAAGCAAATGACTATTCTCTTTGTCTATTTACAAGGGCCTGTGCACTATAAATTCAAACATTTTTTAGTAATGTTCAGTATCTCTTCAGGTATTGACTTACAATTACACACATAGGAAAGTTTGTTATCAAGTATTCTACTTAATTATATGAAGATATCACATTGACATTAAAGGAAAAAAAAATACTGAGATCAGGTAAATAGGGATTAAAATCTCAACTCTACCCAACTCATTATATGACTGCATATAAATTGTGTTAACTCTTTTTAGTCTTTTATTTCTTAATTATAAAATAGTAATAAAATACATATTTATGGTCTATATAAAGATTTAAATAAAATCATTCTGAATGATTAGCTTCTTTCTTTCCATGTTTCAATATGGTTATGTCATATACAACAAACCAGGTTAATTCAGAGTATTTTCTTTTTAAAGATAATTTTATTTATTTCAGAGAGGAAGGGAGAGGGAAAGAGAAATAGAATCATCAGTGATGAGAAAGAAACATTGATTGGCTGCCTCTTACACATCCCCTGGTGTGGATTGAGCCCACAACCCAGGCATGTACCCTGACCAGGAATTGAACTATGATCTCCTAGTTCATAAATTGACACTCAACCACTGAGCTTGCTGGCTGGTTTTTAGTGGAGATTTCCTAATCTAAAAGTTTTGTATAGATCTGTGTTGCATTGGGCTTTCATTGACCATGAGTTTTATCCTCTTCTTAAATTAGGAGACTATGTTTCTTCAGTGAGTGAAAAAGTGATTTCACATAATGCACTCTTTGCCCAAGGTTTGTGTTTTCTCGAAATGCTACCATCAATTGATCCATCATCATTAGCTCTCTAATTACCTGCATTGATTACTTTACTTGGTTTAGTTCTGTAAGAATTCAGGTGGTGTCAGGCTTCCTTCTTAGTGAAAGGATGTGAGTTTCCCATATCTTCACAAGGGAATTTGTTCAAATGAGATATGCTCTAACAAAACTGCCATTGATTTGTAGTTCAAAACATTTGAAACTGCTCTGGGCACAATGTTAGACTCAGATATATTTGTGAAAAAATAGAGAACTATAATCATTAAAAATGACTGTGAAATCAAGATGTCTTTGCCTTTGTATTGTTAAAAGGAGTATTCTAAGATCCTTTACAGACAACGAATAAAATACTTTCTAGATCCCTTCATAAACTAATTCCAAGTGCTTTCACACAAGTAATTGAAAATGTGATTAAAATATAAGGAGTTGGTTCTGTCTGTGGACTGTTTACTGTGTTACCAAATTTGAGTTAATTAACTCATCAAAAGAAAGGCACATAAAATATATATTTAAAAATGGTGGCAGGATGTGCCAGTGAAGGGTTTTGGACTGATTCTCATGGCAGATGCAGGTTTCTGTATATTTATAACTGAGTTTGAGAGAAGGTCCTGAAAGCCTATCCTATATAATACAGAGGAAATATGCAAATTGACTGTCACTCCACCACAAAGATGGCTGAACCCAAAGGAGAGGCCGGGTTCCCTTAACAAGCCTTAATGAGCAATCAGCAGAGACCTCCAGCTGTGCCACCCACAGACCTCATGGGGCTTGACAGGGGACCTCAGGCAGCACCCTCTGTCTTAACACTGGGCCTGGGAACCTGAGGTCATGCCCCCTGCCTGGCAGGGCCTGAGGGGGGAACTCAAAGTGTTCCCCCCATCCCAGTGCTGGACTGGGGTCCTCAGGCTGTGCTCCCCAACCCAGCGGGCCTGATAGGCATGCTGCCCATCAGATGGGGCTTGATGGGGAACCTCAGACCACGACCCTCACCCAGTGGGCCTTGACAGGTTACCTCAAGGTGTGACCTCCTGGCCCAGGCTGGGGGACTTCAGGACATGCTCTCAACTCCAGTGCTGGGCCAAGAGACCTGAGGATGTGCCCCCCACCCACCAGAGTTTGACAAGGATGAGACCAACCATGTCTGGTTCTAGCCCAATTGGGGGGTGGGTTAGCTGGGTCTGGGTCTTACACAATTTTGAGGCATGCATGGGTGGACAGGGATCTGACTTTGTGACCCATGGTGCACCCCAGACTCTAACAGGAGGAAGATTTTCATATACATTTTACTAATTTTCTTTCATCTCTGACACTTCTATTATAGAGAAAGGGCAAATAGCAATTCTATCTAATAAAAAAATAAAATGCAAATTGACCATACCTCTGCTACACTCACAAGCCATGCCCACCAGCCATGCCCACCAGCCAATCAAAGCAAATATGGAAATTAACCCAACCAAGATGGCTACAGCCACAGACAGAGCAGGAGGGAGGCTTGGGTTGCCCCTGGCGATGGAGGAAGCCAAGTTTTCAATACACCCTGGCAGGCCCAGGCCTCCACTTAAGGCAAAAAAGTTTCAATAGCTATGCAGCAAAAAGCTTGGCTCTGCTCCAGTCTATAAAGTTTTAATTGTAGAAGATAAATAAACTCCAGATACCAGGGCCTCCACTTGGGTCACTGGGGGGCATAGCTGGCTGCAAACCACCACAGGCTCCTCACTCAGGCCACCCTATCCCCCAAGGGAACACCAACTCTGATCCAGGACACAGTTCATGGCAAACCAGCTGGCCCCCACCCATGCACCAGGCCTCTATCTTATCTAATAAAAGAGTAATATGCAGATTGAGCATTATTCCAGGACACAAGATGACTGCCCCCATGTGGTCAAAAGATCCTGCCCCCATGTGTACACAAGATGGCCAGCAGGAGAGGGCAGTTGGCAGGGACCAGGCCTGCAGGAGAGGGAAGTTTGGGGTGACTAGGCCCACAGAGAAGGGCAGTTAGGCATCCATCAGGCTGGCAGGCAGGTGAGCAGTTGGGAGCCAGCAGTCCTACCTGGATTGGGTCTAAATGCGCAGTCAGATATCCCTCAAGGGATCCCAGATTTGAAAGGGAGCAGAGTGGGCTGAAGGACACTGCCCCCCACACCTTATACAAATTTCATGCACTGGGCCTCTAGTATTAAAATATTTCTCCTAATTAATCTCTTTTTAATGTGCATGAATTTTATGCACTGGGCCACTAGCTTCAAATAAAGACTGTGTTATTACAGAACATCTTGATAGAAATTTTACGTGAAGCTTTGGATTATAATTGGAAAGATTTGTATTTTTATAGGTAATATGATCCAGCTAACACATAGTCTTGACTCAGAGAGCATAGAGTATGCTTTTTGTGTGTGTGTGTGCTGTCTGTTATAAAATAAATTTCATAAGGGAGACTGCATTGACAACACATTTCACTTTTTTTTTTTTTGCATTTCACTTTTTTTAAACCATCTCTTCTCACCTAATCTTTTGGAGATAGATTATCTCAAAATTTTTTGCTTTCTGTCAGTTTTTTTTGGGACACTCAACTATAACTCAGATTTTCTTTTTTATTTCCTGCTGCACATGTTAGGAAAATCTACAGCTCTAAGTTAGCATGTATAAGTCTTGAACTAAGGTAATCATGAACTCTTATCAAATTATTAAAATTGTGATGGAGTGCACTGTTTTCCAAAACCTATTACTTAAGAGCTGTCAGAGTCAGAATTTATGGGTGGTAGAGGAACTGTTTAATATGAATTAAAAAAAAACTAAAAGTTTCTTTGCTATAAAATTCCTCTCCTACAAAGTTTAAGAAAGATAAAAATTATTGATTTTTCCATACATGAATTTGTTAATCAGATTTATTTTTTTCAGACATCTATCTGAGGTGAATAACTCAGATGGGATATTTGCAGTGAGTGGTGATGTGTGGACATGTGTGTGGAGCTCTGATGTAGTGGAAGTAATGAACATGTTTAGTAGCAGGTATTACAGACCTCCCTGATAAAAGAAGGCAGAGCCTTGTATGGTTCAGGAACTCTGAGATTATGATGATAACCCATATTTCCCCTCCCTTAAAGCCATATCCATAGCATGTAAGAAATGTAAGGGAGAAGAGAGCATTAGAAGAGAAGTAACCAAACAAATTTGGAGAAAAATGTGAAACTATGTTCCAGCTTTCAACTTTGAAGAAGAAATTAATACAATCACTCTAAGAGTGAAGTCACTAGTACCATCATTTACCTGATCAAATTCATTAAGAAACTGTGTTTCTATAAATTTGGAGGAAGCAAATAGTGTGATATTATTAAAATAGATGAAAAATTAAAGGTAGATTTTTAAATATTTACATTTAAATGCTCTCTCTTGCACACTCAAATGTGCTTATATTTTACTTTGATTCTTTTCTTCGATATTTAAAATAAAATATTTACCTTTCCTTTCTCAAATTATTCTCACTAGTATTACAAATCATCTTCTCTAAATTCAGTCTGGAAATCTATCTTCACTATATATTAGCAGTTTGTCTCTACTTAAAGATAGCTATATATTCCAATATTGGAAGTAATCACTTTTTTTGGTAAGATGTTGAATTTGTAAAGAATATTTATACTGAAAAACAATCTTATAAATAATTCTAATATTCATTTCTGAATCAGAGCATATTTTTTGCTTCAAATAATATTTATATTTTTCTATTTATTTAGTGACTAATTCTACTTGCCTCCAAAATAAAATTTCTTTTGTTTTCCAATAAATTCATACAGTTTTTTTTAAATTTTACTTTTATTATGGATATATTTTTCATAACAAAAATGTGTTTTTCAAAACCTCCTTTATAGTATTTAATTATAAAATAGATAAAAGTGCAAAATAAATTTTGAACATAAAACAACTCCCTTTCATTGAGTCATATATTGGGAGTTATCAAAAATAAAAACAACTCTTGGTGCCTCTGTGACATTAGTCATTTAATCTTCCTGAGGCTTGGATTAATATTCCATAAAATATTAAAGCAAAATCAAATGATGTCTAAGATCCCATTTAACTATAAGGCCTTGTTTTCTTTTGTTGAATTATATGTGTGTGTGTGTGTGTGTTTTTTTGTTTTTTTTTTAAGGATCTCATTTTTTCTCGTGCCTGTCCTATTTCTCTTTTACAGTATGCAGTTATAAAATTCCCTCTCCATCTACATGTAATTATTGATAATTACCAAACATTACTATAGATTACCCAAGTTAGGAGGAAAGAGAGAAGGGGGATAGGGAAGGCTGGAGAGGGTAGAGGAAGAGTGGGGGAGAGGAAGAGAAAGGGGAGTTTGAGGAGGGAGGGGAAGGAAAAAAAGGGAGAGAGGGGGAGGAAAAAGGAGAGGGGGAGGAAGAGGGAGAGTGAAAGATATTTTTACTTTTCCCCAAAGTTGAGCTCATCTTGGAATTAATTCTGAGTAAGAGGTCTAAGCAGGGTTTATTCTAATCCATGCTCTGCTTCCAAGAGAAACAAAAGTGAGTGTAAAGTGTATTCAGAATGATTTGGAACAACACTTTTGAAGAGACCCTACAGAAAGTGGCTGCCAGATAGCATGCAAGTCAGGCATTTTGAATAAAACTGTGCTCTTTTTAAAAAATATATTTTATTGATTTTTTTACAGAGAAGAAGGGAGAGAGACAGAGAGCTAGATACATCAATGAGAGAGAAATATTGACCAAATGCCTCCTGCACATCCCCTACTGGAATCAAACCTGGGACCTTTCAGTCTGCAGGCAGACACTATCCACTGAGCCAAACCAGTTAAGCAAAGCTGTGCTCTTGATTCTAACATTTATTGACCAGTGAAACTCAGGTTACAGCTCCAATGCTGTGATATCCTGAGAGTTGATCAGCATAAACAATTATGGTCCTTGTTTTTCATAGCACAGTGGTACCTCGAGATACGAGTTTAATTCGTTCTGTAACCTTGAGGTATGGGAAACTATGAGACGCTCGAGAGGTGGTAAACTGGTGGGTCGTGTGCAGCCGGCCTATCCGTGCGATTACTCCTATCTCAAATCTTGCTCTTATTTCAAAGCAAAAATTGCTCGCTCCACAGCTCATATCTCAAAACTCTCGTATGTTAGGGCACTCGTATCTCAAGGTACCACTGTATCTCATTATTTGTGGATTCTCTTGTCACTCAAAATTCACCTCTATATAGTAGTAGTCTGGTGCTGTCAGTGCCACAGTCCTCATTGTGCTTAAGTGACAAATATGAATAGTAAATGCCTTAGGTTTTGAACTATTATAATCTAAAATGGTGGAACATAAAATTTAATTTACACGATTGTACAAACTAGTCATAGAACTCAAAATATTTTTAAACTTAATTTGAAGAAAGGGTTACACTTTAGAACAGATATTTAATCCATCCTATCTAATAAAAGAGTAATATACAAATTAACCATACCTACATTACACCTACAAGCGACACCTACCAGCCAATCAGGAGTGAGTGAGTATACAAATTAACCCGAACAAGATAGCTATAACCATAGAGCGAGCAAGAGGCTTGGGTTTCCCCGGTGATGGAAGAAGCCAAGCTTCATTCACCCTGGCTGGCCCAAGCCTCTACTCAAGTCTATGAAGTTTCAATTATATAAGATAAATAAATCCCAATAAAAACATCTGCAGCTGGAGAAACCAAGATGGCAGCATAAGGTATACACCTGTGTGTGCTGCCTCTCACAACCATAATAAAACTATAACTAAAAGACAAAATGACTATCACCCAGAACCACGGGAAAGCTGGCTGAGTAGTTCTACAACTAGAAGGGAAGATAAAAAGCACATTGAGACAAGGTAGGATGTGCAGAGGCTCAGAAAAGCAAAGGTACAGAGGCAGGCAAATCAGGCTGGTGACTGGGTGTGCTGTGTGTTTTTTTTTAATCGGGAGGAAGAAATAAGATCCTTATTGCTCTGAACTCTTGTTCCTGGTGAGACTCTGGGGACCAAGACTCCTATGGGGAGAAGCTGAACTGTCTGGCAGTGAGGGTGGCTTTCTTGCAGAGGTGCTCACAGGAATCATTGTTTACTGCACTGGGGCAAGGGAAGCTGTGATGCAGAGACACAGAGATGGCTGACTGGCAGCCATTGCTCTTTTCCACACCCTAGTGAGTCCCTGAGACTGTGCCCCACCCAATTTACAAACCTACCCAAACTGTGCACAGTGGCTTCTGCATATGAATGGCCTGACCTTTTGCAGCTTAACTTAACAAACTGCAGTTGGGTCAAACAGCTCCAAAACTTCCAAACCCCAAACAAAGAGGAGAAATTTGAAGATATCCCTGTAGCTCCAGTTGGATGGCCTCAGGCAGTAGCTGACTTGCACATCCTTGGAGATCGAGGATTCCTCACATCCGTAAGTGACACACTCAAAATGCAGACTCAGTGAGCACTAAAGCCCCACTGAAGCAAATCCTGACCCATAGGGATGTCTCCAGCAGTTCTTCCATTATAAACACAGCCAATTTGCCTGGAGATCAATTCCTCCCAGTGTACCAACAGCAATCAGGCTTAACTACAATAAGACTGTGCACCCAGACCACAAAGGGGTGCACCAAAAGTGTTCACCTCAGGTGATTGGGGAAGCTGAGCTACTAAGCCCTATAGGTCACCTGCCACACAAAGCCATTCCATCAACAAACAGAAGCAGCCAAAACAAGGAGACAATGAAACATGTCATGAATGAAAGAAATGGAGGAAAGCAAACTAATGGACATAGAGTTCAAAACCACAGTTATATGGTTATTCAAGAATCTCCTAGAAACATTCAAGGATCTCAATGAGAATGCCAAAAAAATGGAAAAGCACCACTCAGAAATTAAGCATACGGTGTCTGAAATAAAGAATAATATACAGAAATTCAACAGTAGACTAGAGGACCCCAAGATTCAAACCAATGATTGGAAACATGAGGAAGCAAAAAACACCAAACCAGAAAAACAAAAAGAAAAAAGAATCCAAAAATGTGAAGATAGTGTAAGGAAGCCTCTGGGACAACTTCAAGCGTACCAACATCAGAATAATGGGAGTGCTAGAAGAAGAGAGAGAACAAAATATTGAAAACCTATTTGAAGAAATAATGATAGAAAATTATCCCTACCTGGTGAAAGTAATAGACTTACAAGTCCAGGAAGTGCAGAGAATCCCAAACAAAAGAAATCCAAAGAGGACCACACCAAGACACATCCTATTTAAAGTGCCGAGGGCAAAAGACAAAGAGAATCTTGAAAGCAGCAAGAGAAAAACAGTTAGTTACCTACAAGTGAGTACCCATAGGACTGTCAGCTGATTTCTCAATAGAAACTATGCAGGCCAGACAGGAGTGCCAAGAAATATTCAAAGTGATGAACAGCAAGAACCTACAACCAAGATTACTCTGAAGGTATCATTCAGAATTGAAAGTCAAATAAAGAGCATCCCAGAGAAGAAAAAGCTAAAGGAGTTCATCACCACCAAACTAGGATTATATGAAATGCTGAAGGTTAATCTTCAAGAAGAGGAAGAAAGAGAAAAAGGCAAAGATAAAAATTATGAACAACAAAGTGATAACAAATACTTATCTATCAACAAGTGAATTTAAAAATCAAGTGAATAAAAAAATCTGATAAACAGAACAAACTGGTGAATATAATAAAGTCAGGAGCATAGAAAGAGAGTGAACTCACAATTCTCAGGGGAAAGGGGTATGAAGGGTGCAGGAAGAGACTGGACAAAAATCTCACACCTATGGATGAGGACAGTGGTGGAAAGTAAGGGAATGGGGCAGGAGAGGGAATCAGGTGGAGGGGAGCAATGGGGGAAAAAAGAGGAACATCTGTACTAATCTGAAAAATAGAGATTCATTTTTAAAAATGGCTTTGGCCACAGAGTGAGCAGGAGGCTTGGCTCAGCTCAGTCTAAAAAGTTTCAATTATAGAAGAAAAACAAATCCCAAATACCAGGGCCTCCATTTCGGTCACCCGAGGGCATGGCTGGCCTGCAAACCACCACAGGCCCCTCACCCAGGCTGCCCCATGCCCCAAGAGAACCCCTACCCTGATCTGGGACATCATTCAGGGCAAACCAGCTGGCCCCCAGCCATGCCTCTCTCCTATCTAATAAAAGAGTCACTGCAAATTGACCATCACTCCAACACACAAGATGGCTACTCACATGTGGTCCAAGATAGCTGCCCCCATATGGACACAAGATGGATGCCACAAGATGGCCAGTAGGGGAGGGCAGTTGGAAGGGGCCAGGCCTGCAATAGAGAGCAGTTGTGGGTGATCAGGCCAGCAAGGGAGGGTAGTTGGGAGGTAATGGGCCTGCAAGGGAGGGCAGTTGGGGGCAATCAAGTCTGCAGGGGAAGGCAGTTGGGGATGACCAGGCCTGTAGGGGAGGGCAGTTAGGGGCAAACAGGCTGGCAGGGGCAATTTGGAAGGCAGGCAGGCGAGCAGTTGGGAACTAGCAGTCCTGGATTGTCAGAGGGATGTCTAACTGACCATTAAGGCCCAATATTTCAAATGTTCTGTATAGATACCCAGAAAAGGTGTTGCTGGATCATATGGTATTCTATTCTTTTTGAGGAGGCATCATACTGTTTTTCATAGTGGCTGTACCAGTTTACATTTTCACCAGCAATCAATGAGGTTCCTTTTTCTCTACAATTTTTCCAACACATTACTTGCTTGTTGATAAAAGACATTTTAAAAGGTGTGAAGTGGTATCTCATTATAGTTTTGATTTGCATTTCTCTGATAGCTATTGAAGCTGAGCATCTTTTTACATATCTGTTGGTCATTTATATGTCTTCTTATAAGAAGTGTCTGTCTAGTCTGTCTAGGTCCTCTGCCTACTATTTAATTGGATTATTTGTTTGTTTAGTGTTGAATTATATGATTTTTTTTTTTTTTGGTATTTTGGATATTAATACCCTGTTAGAATTCTTATTTACACATAACTTCTCCCATTTGGTTGGTTGCCTTTTTGTTTTGTTGGAGGCTTCATTTGCTTTGCAGAAGTTTTTTAGTTTGATATAATCCCATTCATTTAATTTTTGCCTCTACTTCCATTGCCTTTAAAGTCAAATTAATAAAACTCATTCTAATCTATTTGCTAAAGCAAGAAAGTAGCTCTCATCATTTAACTTTCTTTAGTTTTGCTTTGAAATAGCCCATATTAGATTTTTAATTTTGTTTTGATTTTCCAGAATATTCATTGTTTGGCCTATTAGAAATAGTCCAATGCCCTTTCATGTTTCTGATGAGTGAAAAGTGCTTAATATTTGCATTTTTAATATTTTTTGTCCTATGTTTTGAGATCTCATGAAAATATGTGCATAACTAGAGGTCTGGTGCACAGATTTGTGCATCAGTGGGATCCCTAGGCCTGGCTTGAGCCCTCTCAAAATCTGGAACCCCTTGGGAGATGTTGGACTGCCATTTTCAGCCTGATCCCCACAGGCCAGGCTGAAGGACTCCATTGGTGCATGAAAATATGCACTGGGCCTTTTATATGCATACATGATCTTTGGTTAGTCTCTTCCTCCTTCCCTCTGAGATTCATCATTCTGTTCCATGTGTCCAGGCTTGTACTTTGATTGTCTGATCCCTGGTGGTCATTGTACATCATAGTTACCAGCTGAACAGTCGAATGATCAGGTAGGTGGTTGCTTAGGTTTTTATGTATATAGATACTATGAAGCCTAAGAAAATATGGTTGTCCTACTTCCCAGGCATTTGTAACACAAAACTTCTGCCCCAAACTGAGCGTGGCAAATTAAGTGTTCCAGATGTGGTTTTATTTCATTATCTTTCTAAGAATTTTTCTATACCAGTAAACTATGATGCTATGCTTAGATACTAATCATTACTAACAATTTCCTTCAAAATTGCTTTTTATATTATTGTATTGTCATAAATATTTGATAAACCATATATTTGGTTATTGCATGATTTATTTTATGAATTATGAATAGAAATTTTGTTTTCTTTTCTAATTATTCTAACATTGCATTTTTAATTTTTAATAACATACATTTTTCTTTGACAAAGAGTATTGAAAATGAACCTAAAATTAAATATAAAACCTGTAGTTCAGCAATAGAATTTATGAAACTTTTTTTTCTTCAAATCATCTCTTTTTACAAAAGCATTTCAAATAATTATATGGTTTGAATGCTAGGCTAAATAGTGGATGCTTTATTATCATTATTACTTCTACCCTGAATAACTTTGATTTATAGGTATTTTTATACTTAAAGCCAATTAAATCATCTTAGAAACAACTGTATTTGCACATAGAACGTTAGTTTTTGTTCACCTATAATTGGGAGAATGTCTTGCAGCATATTGATGCTATTACTGAAAGCATATTCTCATACATGACATCTTCAATGCAGCCACAGTGCTATGCGTTTTAAATATTACCAGAATTCATTCACTTTCTATCTTATTTTAAGTTGGTTATTTTATTTTATGACTTTTGTAGACATATTTTTGCATTGGAGTCTGTTCCAATTAGTTCTATTTATTATAATTCCTTTTCCTTCTCTTCTGACCTTATCACTCCTCATCAGGTGCTCTTCTGATAAAACATAAACTATTCTCATAAGCACTGAGTACTTCTGGGAAAGTTAAAGTAAGCAAAGTTAGCTGAAACCGGTTTGGCTCAGTGGATAGAGCATTGGCCTGCGGACTGAAAGGTCCCAGGTTCGATTCCGGTCAAGGGCATGTATCTTGGTTGCAGGCACATCCCCAGTAGGGGGCGTGCAGGAGTTGGCTGATCGATGTCTCTCTCTCTCATAGATGTTTCTAACTCTCTACCCCTCTCCCTTCCTCTCTGTGAAAAATCAATAAAATATATATTTTTTAAAAAAAGTAGGCAAAGTTGGAGGAATTAACTCAAGCTGAAACTACTTCTGCCTGAAATCTCTGAAATACTTGTGCTTAAGCCTTTTCATACATGGGAGTAATATATTTATACAGTATGATACATTGAGAAAATGTCAGCATCACAAAGCATATGTTGTTTATTAGATTATGAAGCAGAAGGATTGAATGGCAAACAAATACATAAATTTAAAAAGATATGAAGACCACAGTTGAAGTATAGGACATATGCAAACCCATTTACATATTAATCTATACAACACTTAGGAAATTAGTGATAATTATTGTGAGGTTGATGAGAAGATCTGGGAAGGAAGATGTTATGGACTGAATGTTTTGCCCCCACCCAAATCCATAACGTTGAAGCCCCAACTCTCAATGTGATGGTATTAGAAAGTAGTACCTTAGAGAGGCAATTTATTTAAGTCAGGCTATAACAAAGGAGCCCCATAAATGTATTAGTGCTCTACTATGAAAAGTTAGGACCAGAAGATTCTTCTCTTCATCCTGTGAGAATACAGTAACAAGATAGCTTGTCTGAAAGTCAGGAAGATGATCCTCCCAAGACTTAATTCAGGCCATACAGCCTCCAGTACTATGAGAAATAAGTTTCTGCTGTTTAAGTAATCTCATCTATGGTATTTGACTATCACAGACCAAGCTACCTAACACAGTAATGGTCATCTTTAATTTTCTGGATGAGGTAATCTGAAAATGCTGCGAGTCTTAAGGTATATTGTTTTTCTTTTACTAAGTTATTCTTTAAAAGTATAATGAGGTGTCTCTGAAATCCAGACACTTCAGTATCTGCAAGAGATTGCTTATGAAACAAAATTCGAGAAATTAGTCATTTTTAAATTTAGAAGGCACTCTAAAAAGTGATGATTAAATTATCTAATTACTGATCTATAAATATTTTTAAATTCATTATTATATTTATAAGTTTTGTTGCATGGAGATTTTATACTGAGGTTGTATGTCATTAACACACTAATTCAACATGATTTATCCCTAGAGTTCCAACATATTTTTCCCTGTAAAATTCTTACATTTTCAAGTTTAAAACCTAATGCAAAGAGCTTTTGTCACCTATTCTCACTTCTTTCTATCTCCCTACTGTGTTGTCTCAAATACCAAGAGATCTTACTGTGAATTCAATAGTATAGTTCATTGCCATGAAAACTCTCATGCTAAAATAGATGTACCACAATCCCGTAGACTTGAAGAACACTGTTCACTCATTAAAAAATGCGTCATTCTCCATCTTTCACTTTCTCTCTATTTTGGCTTTAAATTAGTTCATAGGTATTTTTGAAAAAAATAAAATAAAGGCAGATAGAAGAGAAAAATGTGAGAGAATGTTATTCTATATAATAGAGGGCTGATGCACAATATTTGTGCAAGAGGTTCAGCCCTCGCAGCTGCCACAGCTTGCCTTGGCTCTGGAAACCCTAGCTTCATTCGGAAGGTCATTTGAAAGGAGATCTAGAATGATGACCAGATGGTCATTTGGCTGTCTTGTCTAATTAGCATATTACACTATCATTATTATAGACTAGGGCCAGGTGCACAGATTTGTGCGCCTTGAAAGGTACTGTGGTCTGGGAGCCTGCATTAGGCACAGGGGTAAGTCTCAGCCCATCCTCAATGTTCCTGCCTGGCCCCTCCCACCATGGCACATCTGCCAGCAGCCCTGCTCCTGCTGCCACCACTCCCACACGCTGATGGTGCTGAGTGATTGGGGTTGGCGTCAGCAGCGGGTGTGAGCAGGGCTGGCACTATCAGTGGGTGTGAGTGATGGCTATTGCCCAGATCACCCCCCAGGAACAGGGGGAGGTGGGGAAGCCCTCAGGGGCTTTCAGGGCTGGCATCTGCCACTAGCATTCATGATGGTACCAAGTGATTGAGACCAGTGCCAAGTGCAAGCAGTGGCTCTGGCACTGGCTGCAGGTGTGAGTAGGGCCAGCACTGGTAATGGGTGTGAGTGGCAGTTCTAGTGCCAGCAACAGGTATGAGCAGTACTGATGCTGGCAGTGGATGCAAGCACTTGGTGGGACCATGGCACATGGAAGCAAAGAATTTTCAGTAACCATCAGAGTCTTGCCCCAATGACAGCCAGCGGAACCCAACCTTGGTCTGGCACCTCCGCTCACCTGCTCTACCATCCCATCAAGGCCAATGCCCATCCTATTCTGCCCATGCCCCCTGGTGTTCAATGTATGGCATAGTGACCTATTATTTGGTTGTTCTGGTTGTTCCACAGTTTGGTCTATTTGCATATTAGCATTTTATTATATAGATGGCTGTATTCAAATATAAAATGTCTAGAAGCTAGAGGTTGTGTTTTTAATATTCTTTTTGCAAGTTTATGATTAAAGTTAATCTATTTTTTAAAAGCATATCTGGGACTTTTAGAAGATTTATAATTACTTAATGCCAAATGTACCAAGAAGGATATTGTATTTGCATCATATATTTGATCTCAAATAGTAAATATAAGTATAAAATCCACATACAAAAGCATTTTCCCCTGAGGATCATTATCCAGTATATTACTTTCAAAAGGAAGTTGATGATCAACAATTTTTGGTTAATTTGAGCAAATAAAAGTACCTTATCTCTTGCTGAGTCCGGTTTAGCTCAGTGGATAGAGCGTCAGCCTGCGGACTGAAAGGTCCCAGATTTGATTGCGGTCAGGGGCATGTACCTTGCTTGCGGGCACATCTCCAGTGTGGGGCGTGCAGGAGGCGGCTGATTGATGTCCCTCTCTCTCATCGATGTTTCTGACTTTCTATCCCTCTCCATTCCTCTCTGTAGAAAATCTATAAAATATATTTAAAAAAATGTACCTTATCTCCATTTTTCAATACTTGATGTGAAAAATGTTTCTTGTTTTTTAGTCATACATTATTATTGCTTTTTGTCATTATTTTCTAAGGAGATGTGCATTTTGGATCAATATTTGTTAAATATCATACATTAAACTGGCCAAGTTTTGCTGACTTGAAGGCAATTTGATAAGGGAAAATAATGTATTATCTTATATATGAATTTCAGCAGTTGTTGGCAACTATGTTTAACCATCAGTGCTGTGAGCCTAATTTAAACTGTTCTAACAAGTAAACCTTACACTTCAGCATGAACACAACAGTTCTCTGGCATATAAAATTTTTATTTTTACTGTCTTATTATTCTGAAAATTAAGAGTGCAAAGCTCTATCTTCCCTCCTTTGCTTTCTCATACTCCCCCATCAGCTTTTCTATCATAAAAAATAGCATATATATTTAGTTGTTTATTTATGTAGACTAATTAAACTAAATATAAATTTTATAGGATGCTTTCAGTTAAGGTTGACTTTGAAGGAGAGTTAGTCATTAAACAAAAAATTACAAGTGCAGTAAGTGCTACAGAGTAAAAGTGAAGAATATTAAATTTAAAAGACTGACAGTTGGGGAAGAGGATGTAGAAAGCTGAGACCTGCAGTACAAATATTAGCTTGTTAGTTTAAATTAGCTTGTTAGTTTAAACCTCTAGTTTACTTCTAGAGGTAGAAGTTAAGAAAATACATTTCTTGTACACAACACATGCATGATAGCCTTGGAGGTAGGGAAATCATATAACAAAATAATTGAAAGAAATTTATGATTATTGGAGTGTAGGGAGCTTTCATAGCAGTGATATCAAATAAGGTTGAAGAGAGAGAGGCAGTAACAAATAAGAGAGTTTTAAGTCAAAAGAAGGAATGCCATCTTTATTTTGAATGCAGGGAAAAACCTTTGAAAGGTGTTTAGTTGGTGACTGACATGGCTTAGAGATACACTGTAACTTGCCAAAGAATAAAAACTGGATGGGGAAATAAAATGAGAAGGTGAAATAACATTTTGCCATCTATTTTATAAAAGTCTGTGATTGATATTGTAAATAAAAATATTTACACAAACTAGTATATGCTCTTCAAGTATCTTAAATATATATTTCTCATTTTCAAAATAAATAGCATTTAAAGATATATATGTACAATGTAATGTAGAACCATCTAAATTAATAATGTAACTATGACTTCTATATATGTATTACATATATTGTTTTTGCTTTTTAAAGTAACAGAGAGATACATGAATCTTTTGTGAATTCCAGTTCTTTCTTAAACTGCTCAAACATTACCTCTTCTGTATAACATTCCCTCTACGCCAAGCTCTTGATGGAACAAATTACTCTGCCCTAGTACCCATACTGTAATGTGAGCAAAGTGAGTATAAATTTTCACATTTCAGAATATCATGCCTATTGCTAGGTCCTATGCCTCAGGTTTTATTCCTCTGTGTCACCAGGGCATAGTCTACAGCTTGATTATAGTAACAGGTCAGAGAATGTTTATAACCTCCTGAAACAACTTCCTCGGGGAATATAGATTACAGAAATAGAGGTGATCTTAGGTACTTTTAGTTTAATTCCTTCATTTTCTTGGTGATAATAATGATAACCTAAGGTATTAAATATATTGCTCAGAAAATTAGCTCTTATCAACGAATGGCTTTAATCATCACATTTTACCTGGAAATACATTTACAAAAATATAAACACCAGTAAAACTGCTGTATTTCAGAAGGCAAAAGTTGGCCAACATAGCAATTTCAAATTATAGGGTAATAGAGAATGTCAGAATAGGAAAAAACATACACCCCAGATAAGGAGGCAAATCTCCCAACTTTGATTTTAGTCATGAAGGGGGTTATTGACACCACAGAAATCACTGAACACGACAAATAAGTATCTTGGCTTTTTGCTTATTTGTTTTACTTGACTTTGTTTTACTTTGGAAGAGCTGATTGTTAAAAATATACAGGAAAACCATTGTTGTTATTGAGGGGTTTTATTATAATTATTTTTTTTTATTTTGTGTGTGTGTGTGTGTGTGTGTGTGTGTATTTGTTTTGTTTTTTAGTTGTTTTTTTAAAAATATATTTTATTGATTTTTAACAGAGAGGAAGGGAGAGGGATAGAAAATCAGAAACATCGATGAGAGAGAGACATTGATTAGCCACCTCCTGCACGCCCCAAACTGGAGATGTGCCCTCAAGCAAGGTACATGCCCCCGCCGGAATCGAACCTGGGACTCTTCAGTCTGCAGGCTGACGCTCTATTCACTGAGCCAAACCAGTCTTGGTGTTTTTTAGTTTTTTAATTGGAATTTATTCTTCCCCAATTTGTGGGATCCAGGTCCTAAGTATTTGATGAAAGATTTTGTCCTATGACCATATTGATTAGGCTAATGACAAACATAAACAGGGGCATTTACAGAAAAATGAAAATAATATTTATGCTATTTTATTAAAGTATAGCATTTATTTACCTATATATCTATTTATCTATCTATTTATTTATTTTTGTTTAAAATATTACCGATAGCAGTACATATGTAATCTTTTAGCCCCATTGACTTCCCCCAGCTTTCCCCACAACGCAGCCTTCACTTACCTAGGATCTGTGACCCTTGTTTATGCAAGCATACAAGACCTTTGATCTTGTAGCTTCACCCTCCCCAAAACCTATTGAAGTTCCATGCTTTTTTGTTTCTATATCTATTTTTGTTAATCAGTTTATGATGTTCTTTAAATTCCACAAATGAGTACGATCCTGTGATATTTCTCTTTCTCAGCCTGGCTTATTTCGCTTAGCATAATGCTCTCCAGCTCCATTCATGCCTTGCAAATGGTAAGAATTCCTTCTTTTTTACAGCAGCATAGTATTCCATTGTGTAGTTGTATCACAGTTTTCTAATTCACTCATCTGATGATGGACACTTAGTCTGTTTCCAAATCTTAGCTATTATACATTGTGCTGCTATGACCATAGGCATGCATATATCCTTTCTAATTGGTGTTTCTGTTTTCTTGGGATATATTCTTAGTATTGGAGATTACTGGGTCAAATGGAAGCTTCATTTTTAATTTTTTGAGTAAATACCATATTGTTTTTCACAGTGGCTGGACCAGTTTGCATTCCCACCAATAGTGCAAGAGGGTTCCTTTTTCTCTGTATCCTCTGTAGCACTTGTTGGTTGATTTGTTGATAATACCCATTCTAACAGGAATGAGATGATGCCTTATTGTTCTTTTGATTTGCATCTCTCAGATGATTACTGACTTTGAGCATGTTTTCATGTCTCTCAGCCTTCTGTATGTCCACTTTTAAAAGTGTTCATTTTTTTATTGGATTGTTTATCTTCCATTTGTTAAGTTATATGAGTTCCCTATAAATGTTGGAGATTAAACCCTTATCAGTATAACATTGGCAAATATGTTCTCCCATGAAGAGAGCTTTCTTGTTGTTGTATTGATGGTTTCTTTTGCTGTGCAGAAAATTTTATTTTGATGTAGACTCATTTGTTTATTTCCTCCTTAGTTTCCATTGCCCTTTGGAACTGTATCAGCAAAGATATTGATACAGCAAATATCTGCTATTATGCTGCCTATGGTTTCTTCTAAGATTTTTATGGTTTCCTCTCTCCCACATTGATGATTCTCTCTCTCTCTCTCCCTTTTCATTCCTCTCTAAAATCAATAAAACTTAAAAAAAAATAGAACTGTTTTAAAACAAATTTTCATTTTAAATTTGAAATTATATATATTGCTAAGAAGCTCTATCAGTGATCTAGGTACTGGAGATATTAGAGGAAATTTATGTTATGATTACATAAATATTAGTTATTCAAGAATAAATAATATCACAGCAACTGCAATTTATGAAATAGTTAAGTAGAAATTCTAGAATTGAGAAAAGGGCTAGCAATATGGTTAAGATGCTCTAGTAATGCAATAACCATCATAATAAAGGAGAAATAACCTGGATATTAGCTTAGAAAAAATATTGCAATTGATGCACAGATAGCAAAAGGCTAGAAATTAAAAAAAAAAGAATATAAAAGACATATAAACATAATATAGAAATTAAATTTCCATAAATAGAAAAAAGATAATAGATAAAATTCACCAATTCAGATATTCAAAAAAACTATAAAATGCAGGGAAACAAATGTCTAAATATTTCCAAGCCTTATATAAACATATTATTTAAAAAAGAGTTTTATAAACAAAGGAAAAAGAGGAATCTTAAATTAGTCAGAAAGAAAAGAAGCATTATTTTTAAAGAAGTAACAAAGAGAAAAAAGTTTTAGCAGAAACTTTGTAAGAAATCAAAAACTTTAACTTTCCATTAGGGGAAAAACTGTCCATCTGGACTTCTTTAATTAATGAAAATATACTTTTAAGAATTAAGGCAAATTAAGATATGCAAAATATTTGGGTTAAAGAGAAAGAATCTGAGAGGAAAGTATTCATCTTAGGGAATGAAGAAAATAAAAACATCAGAAATGAGGAGTTACAGGGGGAAAAAACAACGTTATTTTTATTTGAGTTAAAATACCTATGACCTTAAAAAATGTAGTTAAATATATATGATGAAGTAACATAAATATAGAAAAAGGCTATATGATTTCATGGTTTTTAGCTGTAACTTGAAATGGTTAAGTAATGCCTCTAAACTGACTTAAAATTTAAGGATGCACATTATAATACCAATAGGTATAGCTAAAATGTCAATAAATACTTCAGAATGAAATTTTAATAAACAAAAAAATTATATAAGAGAACATGAGAGAACAGAGGAAAAATAGAAAAATGGAAAAAAATCGCCCTTGTCAGTTTGGCTCAGTGGATAGAATGTCAGTCTATGGACTAAAGAATCCCAGGTTTGATTCTGGTCAAGGGCACATGACCAGGCTATGGGCTTGATCCCCAGTAGGGGGCATGCAGGAGGCAGCCAATCAATGATTGTCTCTCACCATTGATGTTTCTATCTCTTTCTCCTCCCTTCCTTTCTAAAATCAATCTATATAAATATATATAAGCCTAAGTGATCACCGCAACCAAAACAACTGAACAGATTACTGAATAGGCTGTATGGAATGACCAGACTGGCAGGGGGGTTTAGTGAGGGCCAACCAAACAACTGAGCAGTGGGGTGCGTGGGGTGACCAGGCCAGCAGGGGGGCAGTTGGGGGCAATTAGGCAGGCAGGCAGGTGAGCAGTTAGGAGCCAGTGGTCCTGGATTGTGAGAGGGATGTCTGACTGCCAGTTAACTCTAATACTCAGCATTGGACCTAAACTGGCAGTTAGACATTCCCCAAGGGGTCTTGGATTGGAGAGGGTGCAAGCTGGGCTGAGGGTAAACACTCCCCCATGCACAAATTTTGTGCACAGGGCCTCTAGTAAAATGTTTTTGAAAAATAATAAAGTCCTATATAATAAAAGGCTAATATAAAAATAGCCCGAATGGTGGAACAACTGGAACAACCAAACAACCAGTCACTATGACATGTGTTCACCACTAGGGAGTGTGTGTGGAACATGAAGGGCATTGGCTGTGGTGGGATGGTAGAACAGGTGAACAGAGGTGTCAGACCAAGATGGGGTGCTGGTCGCTGTCATTGGGGCATGAGCCTCTGGTGGTTACTGAAAATTATTTTCTCCTGGATGCTCTTGCACACACTGCCAGCGCTGGCCCTGCTCACACCTGCAGCTGACACTAGAGCCAACGCTCACTTCTGCTGCCTGTCCTCATCACTCAGTGCTATCAGAGGGTGTAAGCAGCCACTGCTGGCCCTGATTGCCCCTGAGGGCCTCTCCACCTCCCCCTGCTCCTGAGGGATGATTGGAGCAGCAGCCACCACTCACACCTGCTGCAGGTGCCTGCCTCAATTGCTCCAAACTGTCAGCGGGTGTGAGCAGGGCTGGCACTGTCAGTGTGTGGGAGCACTAGCAGTGGAAGCAGGGCTGATGGTAGATAAGGGAACAGGGACCAAAGTGAGAGGGGCAGGGCAAGGGTGTGGAGAATGGGCCGAGACCCGCCCTTTTACCTACCTCAGCGTCAAGGCCCACAGTTCCTTTAAGGGTGCATGAATTTGTGCACTGGGCCCCTACCAGTATTATAAATTCAACAATATCAATAACTAACATTACATGCTAATGCTCTAAACACTCCAATTAAAAGGCAGAAATTATCAAGATAAAAAATAAGCAGTGCTACCTATGAAAAACACATTTTAAAATACAAACACAGGTTGAAAGTCAATAGTATAAAAAGATCTTGCAAGTTGTTAACTGAAAAAGCCGAAGTTGCTTTTAGCATCAAATATAATAGACTTCAAGACAAAGAGTGCTCCCAGAGGTAAAAAGGAGGCATTTCAAAATGAAAAGAAGAATTCATCAGGATAATATAAAATTATGAACATAGTATAAGCAGTGGAGAGCTTCAAACAGCATTAAGCAAACTTTAAAAATTATAGAAAAACAATTCCAAAATCATAGATTTTAATATGTTTTGCATAACAGATAACACATAGTTGAAAAATTAGTGAAGATAATTAAGCGAAGACATAAATTATTACCCAAATCTTGATCTAATGGACATTTAGAACACAGTATCCAACATCTTTATATCCAAATTACTTTCAAGTGTACCTTTATGAAGAAAGTTTATATCCTTGGCCATAAAACACTATTAATAAATTTAAATGGGCTAAAATTGTGTATAATATCTCCTCTGATCATAACGCAATTCAATAAAAAAACAATAGCAATACATATATGAGAAAACTCAAAATATTTTAGTATTATGCAACATACATTAAATAGTCAATGGATCAAAGACAAAATTATAAATAAAATTCAAATATTTGGAAGTTAATGGCACTGAAAATATATCAAAATTTGTAGAATGCAATAAAGTTGTAAAAGGAGAAAAATAAAAAGGAAATTGCAGAAAAACAAAGAGTGAAAAAAAGAAAAGAAGATAAAAGGAGTGAGTTGGCAAGACTGGGAGGCAAGGAGAATGGAAGTAAAGAATGGGGAGACAGACTTGGCTTGGGTATTCTAGCTGCAGAAACCAGATCTGTAAGTAGGGTGGGCAAGATGTGGTTTCTTGTTCAAATTAAAATCTTAATTGGTATTTGGAATCTAAAATTCCACTGCTGAAGCCACCTCTGGTGTGAGAAATTCGAAGGTGGCAGGAGAGGGCTATCTGCTCTCCCGAAATTTAAGGCTGTGTTTAAAAATTATGGAAGAACTCATAGGGAAATCCAAATCTTG